>CP136064.1:145956684-146090763 GCA_032622095.1 Siphonodentalium dalli | reverse complement strand
ATTAATATTTATGTAAAAATATCGCCGCGGGACGGGGAAATGTGAATGCATGGGGTGATTTGGTGTTTGTTTACATTTTCGTTCTGCAATTTCGCTTCCGTCCCATCAGCGAAAAAAAACATGTTTTCATCTTGATTATGGTCAATAAAATGGGACCACCAATAAAATGCTGCACTGATGACCATATAGAGCCATTTGGTGCTGATACATGCTGTATTATTGCTAAAACAGCAAGTTTAGGGGTCTATCTTAGCTGTTCTGCGTTTTCTAATACCGTCCCATCCTATCTAATACCGTCCCATCCCGTTCTGCAATTTCGCTTCCGTCCCATCAGCGAAAAAAAAACATGTTTTCATCTTGATTATGGTCAATAAAATGTTACAATGATGTCGAGAAGATATTATCTAACATTTTATGTAAAAATATCGCCGCGGGGACGGGGAAATGTGAATGCATGGGGTGATTTGGTGTTTGTTTACATTTTCGTTCTGCAATTTCGCTTCCGTCCCATCAGCGAAAAAAAACATGTTTTCATCTTGATTATGGTCAATAAAATGGGACCACCAATAAAATGCTGCACCGATGACCATATAGAGCCATTTTGGTGCTGCTACATGCTGTAGTATTGCTAAACAGCAAGTTTAGGGGTCTATCTTAGCTGTTCTGCGTTTTCTAATACCGTCCCATCCTATCTCATACCGTCCCATCAGCGAAAAAAAAAACATGTTTTGATCTTGATTATGGTCAATAAAATGTTACAATGATGTCGAGAAGATATTAATCTAACATTTTATGTAAAAATATCGCCGCGGGACGGGGAAATGTGAATGCATGGGGTGATTTGGTGTTTGTTTACATTTTCGTTCTGCAATTTCGCTTCTGTCCCATCAGCGAAAAAAAACATGTTTTCATCTTGATTATGGTCAATAAAATGGGACCACCAATAAAATGCTGCACTGATGACCATATAGAGCCATTTTGGTGCAGCAAGTTTAGGGGTCTATCTTAGCTGTTCTGCGTTTTCTAATACCGTCCCATCCTATCTCATACCGTCCCATCAGCGAAAAAAAACATGTTTTCATCTTGATTATGGTCAATAAAATGTTGCGATATTTTTGCATAAAATGTTAGATTAACATCTTTTCGACATCACTGTAGCATTTTTATTGACCATAATCAAGATGAAAACATGTTTTTTTTTCGCTGATGGGACGGATGAAAACAACTTTTTTCGTCGATGGGACGGAAGCGAAATTGCAGAACGAAAATGTAAACAAACACCAAATCACCCCATGCATTAACATTTCCCCGTCCCGCGGCGATATTTTTACATAAAATGTTAGATTAATATCTTCTCGACATCATTGTAACATTTTATTGACCATAATCAAGATGAAAACATGTTTTTTTTCGCTGATGGGACGGAAGCGAAATTGCAGAACGGGATGGGACGGTATTAGATAGGATGGGACGGTATTAGAAAACGCAGAACAGCTAAGATAGACCCCTAAACTTGCTGTTTATCAATAATACAGCATGTAGCAGCACCAAAATGGCTCTGTGTGGTCATCAGTGCAGCATTTTATTGGTGATCCCATTTTATTGACCATAATCAAGATTAAAACAACTTTTTTATTAGATAGGATGGGACGGTATTAGAAAACGCAGAACAGCTAACATCTTTTCGACGTCATGATCATTAAAGATTAAAACAACTTATTTCGCTGATGGGATAGCAGCGGCAAAACGCAGAACGCAGTCCCAATCGTCCAAGGTCCCAATTGTCTGGATACCCATCGATATGGGACAGAAGAGCTATGGTAAAACGCAGAACGATCGAAACATAACAAAATCAGTTTTTACTTACAAATTGTGTGGTAAATCCAAATATCGCATGCGAGTACTATAAGAATTCACTATTAATGAACGTACAAGGAGAAACCAATATCAAAAATGTTTGACACGGCGTTCAGTTGTTCACACTATGTTCACGTCGGCACTGAGCTTGAGTTTACGTTGGCACTAAGCTTGTGTTTGCATAACTGGTGGCAGATGACACAGACTCTTTAGGGTGATGATATCGTCTCAGTGAGAATTACTCGCTGTTTGTGTTATGCACTTCCGAATGGTGGTTGAGTATTCTACTATTCATGTATTTGAACGCTGTTCGAACCAGCAACATGTGGTTAATGGCAAACACATATCTCATGGGTTATATAATATAAACTAAGAAACGCTCTTTATTATAATTACAAAACAACAAATTCATTCATATTTCGCCGTCCTATGACGACTATTCTTGACATATGTTAAATTGATATATTCACGACATCAGTGGAGCATTTTAATCTAGTTTAAAAGAACTTGTTTCGTCGATGGGTAAAACGCAGAACGATAGCATTTTATTGACCATAATCAAGATTAAAACAACTTGTTTCGCTGATGGGACGGAAGTTGTAAAACCCAGAACAGCTTAGGAAATTGCAGAACGAAATGGTAAACATCAACATCATTCACCGCATTCATATTCACCCGTCCCACAGTGATGTGAGATTAAAAAAAAATTCAGCTTCGTTGTTGAATTTTAATGACCACAATCAAGACTAAAACAACTTATTTCGCCAATGGGACAGCAGTCGTAAAACGCAGAAGAACCTTTGGAAATTGTAGAACGGTATGGGACGGTATTAGATGGGATAGGGCTGTATTATAAAACGCAGAACAACTATAAGATGGTCCCCAAAGATGGGATGGACAACTCTTGCTGTTTATCGAAAATACAGCATGTAGCAGCTCTATATGGTCATCCGTGTAGCATTTTATTCAAAGAAGTGAATGTTCAAACTCACAGCAGCCGTGGTACAATGGATATGTAAACAACAAATTCGTTCATATGTCGCCATAACAACTTGCTTCGTCGGGGGGGGGGGGGGGGGGGGGGTACATAGGCATAAAAAAATTACACATAATTTGTTTCCTTATTCATTTACGGGGGGGGGGGTTGTCGGAAAAAATTTGCATGTAATTTTTTCCAAATATGTATTTTCAGACTCACAACTTAAATTTTCTCTAATTTTATAGAATATGGATTAACCTTAATATCAAAATCATATATACATGAGCAGTACAATCCACATAAAATGTTTAATATGTATAATCATTTGAACGTTCCTCCTAAAATACCACGGGAGGCCTTAGTTGTCGAAAATATTCATATTTGTTCCAATCACCGTAAACAGAAAAACATTAAAACGTATACAGTTTCGTTCATATTTGCCATGACCATCGCGTAAACAGCACGCTATCACAAAGACCTACTATATTTTACCCAAGCAAGAGTCTGATTGACGACAGCACAGTGTTACTGGCTAATCACACACAAATGATACAAGAAAACCATAGTCAGAAATGGTATCGCCACCAAGATTATAGTATTACATATAAATAGAAATTATAAAAAATACATAAAATATTTTGATAACAATTGCGTTTAAACAAGTAATCCTTCAAATTATTACTAACAAAGCAAGTAAATGACTGTGGGGTCACTCAACAGATTATAAAGACTTGGACTTAGTATACTGTAAATACTGGGACTGTATATTTTTTAATTTTAGTCTAAAATTTAAATGAAATAATTAAAAGATAAAATTTAGCAAGTAGTAAAAGTAATTTTCTCATTTAATTTTTTTTTTGGGTTATATAAAGGAATAATTTAAATGTAAAATTTGTTGTTTTTTTTTAAATGATTGACCGTGGCTCTTCCAATAATTGCGCGACTGACCTGGTCAATTGTTCTTAAGAAGTTGTTTTGAGAATTACTATGGAGGGAAATAGTTATGGCTGTGGCTTCGCAAGTAATTGACTTGGTGACGTGATGTTAACAAATCTGAACTCCAGTAAACCAAGGACGCTCCATACCAAATATAAGGTAAATAAATAATTCTTTAGAAGTTGTTTTAATATTTACTATGGAGGGAAAGAATTGTGGTGCTGGCTTCGCAACTATTTGACCCCATTGTAACAAATATAAATATTAGTCACTCAGGCAATAGATGTATCTATTCTGTATATTAAGTTATTGGGTCTTACGTGTCTTGAGATGTCTAAATATGTTTTGATGGACAGATCGCGCAAGCGCAAGGGACCCCCGCCAATCTTATCTGTTGTGATTCCAATTGTTGACTTATTAAATATGCACATATACTTAAGAAACAGTCGCGCGCGAAGCGCGCTCCCGTAGGTCGGTTTTTGGATCCCAGTTAATGAAAATATCATTGAAATAATCGGTTTCCCCCCAATAAACATCCATATATTCAATATACATGTTTTCGGAGAAGAATTAGGTAGACCATATTGAACGCCATAATTCTGCTGTGGTTAAGTGGTCAATTACTTTGGACATTACTGTATGTAGATGGAGTTATCATTAGACCTCACATCCTTATATGGGATACAGTAATGCCCAAAGTAATTGACCACTTAACCACAGCAGAATTATGGGTAATTTTTCAGTATTTAAAATCCGGAAAAAATACCCACAATTCTGCTGTGGTTAAGTGGTCAATTACTTTGGACATTACTGCATGTGGATGGAGTTATCATTAGACCTCACATCCTTATATGGGCTACAGTAATGCCTAAAGTAATTGACCAATTAACCACAGCAGAATTATGGGTAATTTTTCAGGATTTAAAATCTTGAAAAATTACCCATAATTCTGCTGTGGTTAAGTGATCAATTACTTTGGACATTACTGTATGTAGATGGAGTTAAACCTCACATCAGTTTGTTGGGGATTTGGACCTTGACTTGGGACCTTTGGTTTTTTAACGCAACAAATGCGAGTACACCTTATACACAAATTTCTGATGTAGCCAGAGTTTTTCTTGGATAATATGAGTTGAAGCCTGCTTACATTTCAATATGTTGTCAGTTTTGTATTGTCTGCAGCAGAACTCGGCGCGTTGAAGCAAAAGTTATGAGAGATAAAATGTGTACGTAACGAGACTATAATACAAATGAAAAAATAAATTGAGGGAGGGGTAGGCATTACAGGGAACTAAGGGTTGAACCGATATAAATTTTGTAGAGCGATAACGACCAATGTTGACATATTATGCATCTCAACTCTACTGTTGCAACAAGGTTATAAAATAGGGGGGGGGGTGTCAGAATCTTAGTCATCTCTATATAGTGCCAGAATAGTCATTTATGGACTTCTATAGTGGTACAATACAAATTAGACTCAAATGATAAAAATATGTATGTAACACAACTATACCGATGAAAATAAAAATAATAATTTAGGCCGGGATAAGATGTTGGGTTGGTTATATGGACTCGGAGAAAAAGTGGTTCGTACCGATGAACTGACATAAATTAGTGGAGCGATGTTGCCATGTAATGCATCGCGACTGTACTAAAGCAGCAATGATATAAAATTGGGGGGGGGGGGGGTCGGAGGGAGCTTAATTCCGACATGCCATCTCAAATTTCCGACCATTTATCACCTTGTTCTTGGACTTAACATTAAGTTTCTTATTATCAAAGAACCCACCAATCAATGCAGACAGCAGGGAGTCCCCCAACACTGAGGCTGATATCCATTCTATAAACCAGTTAACTTTATGACCTGTTAGCTCTGTGGACTTTCGCCTTATCTGATAAACCACAAGATATATATCTTTATTGTTTGATAACTTAGCAGCGTGTTTCCTATTAATTAGCTACACAGTGCCAGGATTGTTATGTCATAGCAGTTTTCACAGGTGGTTTGTTTCCATATCGACAGGTTTATGATTCTTGGAGTGATATGTCCTGACTCCCTATATAAATTAATACTCTGTACATTCAAATCATTCTATCCAAAATGCCTCCCAAACCAAAAGGTCAAAAAATTATTTGTGGTGTGGATTCGCTAGCTTTGGTAATCGGTTATAATCGGATTTACCGTATTGTGTGTGATACAAACTGTTAATTATATGTGACACGTGTCTTGCAACTGGACAAAATGATAAAGACCAAAGGTGAGAAAATTCACTTAAGTTGTTAGTTTGCTGACAAAATTTCGTGAATAATTATCATATCTTTGTTTACTTGCATGAGCAACCCTAATTGGATATGATTTAGATGCTATACATCAATGCATCGGTGTTAAACCGGAGAGTATTAATGCATGTTTCATTCTTTTTTCCCAGAATGTGTAACATAATATTTTTTAATGCCAAACTGCACCAGAATGTGCAATTTCAATTATAAAAATTCAAAAACATTCTACTTTGGAAGGGGGACACCCCCCTTCCATACCACCCCCCCCCCTGCTCGGCGGAGAGCGTCGAGGTATGCGCGCACGCGCGGATATTGTCGGTAAATTTACATCTTCGCACCCTCGTATCAGTTCAAAATGAGTCGTCTGGCTTCGGGCCTGTCTCTATCTCTATAGATGGCACCAGAATTATATAGAAAGGAATAGCAATTGATATACGTATACGGTATACTATAGTAATACCATAGACATATAAGTACAAGTATCACGCAATAAAATATTTCGTAACGTGACTATAGCGATGAAAAAAATAAGTCTGCGCTAGACTAAGTACAAATACAAAGACAACACATTTGTAGCAGATAGCCGCTGGCTTTATTGGTGACAAGGTGAAAAACAGACATTCCAGCAACGGCCGTCAGAAACATTTGGAAGCAGAAACTTTTTAATTTCAGTGCCAATAGAATGGCTAGTGACTTCATACTGTCTTATATGCTAATGCAGTATACTCATACAGTTGGTAAATATCTTCTCAAACCAAGATTTTCAAACAACTTGATTGAACTGACAACCGTTTGCAGAAGGCATTCAGGCATTAAAACAGAGATAAAACCACTGTGTGGAGAAAACAACTCTGAAAGCTTTGAATACTCTTGCCTGCATACATGCAGAAAACCAAACATATGCAATTGATGCATTATATGCATATATAAACATGATCAATATGAATCCTACGCGATTAGTTCCAATTCGTAATAATTTGATTCCAGCAAAGCACTGAATTCCAAAATTCAGAAAAAAAATCTACACAATACGTGAGCTCCATTCATTTGAAATATCCACTTGTTCTTTTGATTTAAATTAAAAATTGATACGTGCATCTTGCGAGACCAGACCGGCTAAAGTGACCAGAACATTAGCTCACCCGGTAAGCCCGACCACGGCTTACACTCAATCACTCATTAACACTAACCACATGCCTTTAGCATGAGATCCACAATGACAACGACTCAGTTGTACTCATACGTTACGCTTCAGACAAAAGTTTTGTACTATACTGCGAAACGTCCAAAACAAATAATAAATTGGACTGGGATTAGAGATTGGTTTGGTTATATGTGGATAATTGGATATGGAATTCATACCGATGAAATGATACAAATTAGTGGAGCGATAAAGACCAATGTTGACACTTAGTCAGGCTACGCGGCGGAAATAGCGGTTGATACGATAGACCGAAATAAATTTGTCGAGTGATAATGACCAATGTTGACGTATAAAGTAACGAGACTGTACTGTTGCACAATTATCATGTAGAATATGGAACAGCTCAGAAAACATTTGAAGGGCCCTAAAATTTATTTAACATGGGATCTGCCATACAAATCGATTTATGTTGATAAATCTCTTATTTTTCAAAATTTTAAGCTGAGACTTGGTGTGTCTGAGTGGGATACGTATATATTCCTAAAATGATAGGATACAGCACATAATTATGTTTTAGGTGGAAGAAATGAATTTTTTTCGATGATAAACTTTAACATGGGATCTGCCATACAAATCGATTTATGTTGATAAATCTCTTATTTTTCAAAATTGTAAGCTGAGACTTGGTGTGTCTGAGCGGGATACGTATATATTTCTAAAATGATAGGAAACAGCACATAATTATGTTTTAGGTGGAAGAAATGAATTTTTTTCGATGATAAAATTTAACATGGGATTTGCAATTAAAATCGATTTATGTCGATAAAACTGTCATTTTTCAAAATTTTAAGTTGAGAATTCGTGTGTCTGTGTGTAATACTTATATATTCTTAAAATGACAGAGTCCAGCGCGTAATTATGTTTTAGATGGAAGAAATTTAATTTGTTTTCGATAACAAATTTACAGCATGTACGGCCGTACTACTGGTTTATCGAGTACGCTATTTTATAAACAAACTTTTGTCAATAGCCGTTTTGGTCAAACTAAACCTTTTTCGACCGGGAAAGCAGATCCGAATAGTAGCTAAGATGTATTTAGATAGAATTATCAAAAGAATTTGACCGATTAGGGTGCATTTTAAAAGAATCGAGTGGAGAAATCTTGGTGACATTTTCATAAAACACGCCGATAATTCCAGAAGATAAAAGATGGCGGTTATCACAATAGAACAGGCATAATATTACCCATAATTCACCTCACTACACCAGGGGGCTTACCCATAATTCACCTCACTATACCAGGGGGCTCCCAATGGGTTATATATTATTTTCAGGCTACCAGATTATTTATATTTTCAACAACATATTATTACACCGGTGACTTTAAGATTACAATTTCAGCCTGTCCTGACTATCGATACGATTGAGTCATATTTTCAAAAACATATTATACACCGGTGGCGTTAACTTTACAATTTCAGCATCTATGTGATTCCATCGGTACGATTTGAGTAAGGTACAAAGAAAAAATCTTCGCCCACTCGACCACAGAATTGGAGACTACCACTGAATATGAAAAACAGCCACACTAGAAACACCACATGGTGGCGTAATAAACGTTCTTTATTACTTCCATATCAGGAATTCAGTAACAAAGAATATAAATATAAACACACACCAGGAAAGTAACTTTTTATGCTTTTGTAAGTTTTGTTTACATAACAATGGTCAAATAACATACTGTTTATGCGATATTTCTTATTTGTATACGGACAAAGTCTGTCTAAATTTTAATATTCTTTCTGTTTGTGGCGGTTTTTGACCGGTAGAAATATTTTCACAGCATACCCACCGCCAAGGCCTCCCGTACCTTTAAGCCAATCAACAGTTACTGAATTTCACATTATTTTTCAAGAAACTGACTCCAAATTTGAACGTTGATAATGGGGTAGGTGTAATCACAAAAGCCTATAATCTTGTCATTCCATATTCTAGTCATTGCAGACAAAAGTTGTTTTATTCCAGTTTGTGTAGATTGTTTCATTAGTAATTTAGTGGAGGTATATTTAGAACTTAATGGGCATGTTATATAAGTAGTATTGGCGGGCACTCTGGCCCGCCCCCAGAAATTTTCTGCCCGCCCCCATGTTTGTTTACCCGGGGCGGGCACTCTGGCCCATGGGCCAGAGTGTCATCGAGCGAGGGGGTGGGACCAGAGTGACCCGCCCAGGGTCGGTCCAGAGGTTATGTTTTATTCCAAAGAGTAAGGTGAGCGCTTCGAAGTGTTTTTTTGACAGAAAAGAGCACAATTTACCAATGTATCGATTTTTTCTCGGATTCTAATGCCAGTGTGGTAAGCGAAGGGCGCTCCCCTTCGATGTACACATTGAACTTAGAATAATACCGAGATAAAATAGATGTGTTGGTAAATTATGCTACTTTACCAGTGCATATTTTAACAAAAGCGAAAGTCTTCGAATAAATTCGAAGACGCTAGCGCTGTGAAAATGTGCATGTAAGAGCCATCTGATAGCAGGTTTTGGGTGGCCCTGAAAAGGGCCGTTTTACGTTAGATCACAAGAAAAGTGAATAAGGGGTCTTTAGGAACTCAAATCCATCCTCTTGATCCAACTCCCGAAACACAAGCGAACCCTCGATGAGAGGTGGAAATATACCTTGCGGTATACTCACACCCTTCAATGGAGGTACGTCTAATCTGTACTCCGGATCCTTCTTCTGTCTCCAAAACACGAGCTTTCTCTGCAGAAGGGTTGCCACCACCGTAAGCAAGACACGTGTTGTCCCAAGCCATTCGATGTTCTCTGTCTCCTGTCCACTGAACAGTGTAGGATTGCGAGCCCAAGTTGCATTGACAAAAGTGAATAGTTCAAAGAACTTTTCACCTGTACCATACACTGCCCAGGAAAGGGTCTCCCACATCGCAATGTCCTCGGGGCCGATACACGGATGGCTCTGACATAAGATCCGAGATCAGTTTTAGGTTATTCCATCGTGGAGAAAATGATATGAGATAATGGGGTTTTGTTATATGTAAAACGCGCGGACGTCATTGGCGACGTCATTGTGTTTTTCTACCAAATTTCCTGAACGTCATTTCAAATGTGTTTCTTTTTTTGGTGAATTAAGATCTTCATCGACATTGCCGAAGACGATCATTAAAAACAGACACTGTTTTTCAAACAACATAACTTTTATTTTTGAATTAAGAATCAACATATTTACAACTGATCATGAAATTATCATATTTACAATCAATAACTGGTAATGCAATGAAAATAATTTACATTTGGTAATACATTTCATCATTAACAATCAACATATTTACAATTGATTATGATTTTAACATGTTTAAACAATTGGTAATGAACACATTTTATCAACACTGAAATCCACAGTAAGTCTTACAAGTTTGTGAAATACATGTTTTGGGTAATGTTTCTGATTCTTCTCGTAAGGGCTCATAGTTTCTATGAAACCAATCAAATACTTTTCTATCATTTTTGAAGTAGTCACCATCAAAATTCATTTCAACTAATACTTTTATACCATATCCGCTTTTCAATAAATGTAAAGCAAATATGCAGTAGATACCACACACGTTTGTACCGTGATGTTGAAACCGCCCAACGTTTATTTTACATTCGATCGAATTTCTTTGAATAAATGATTTGATATATTTATCAATAACTGGTATCCCAAACGAATCGAAATATGTTGCAATGTTCCCATTGAAGAACATTGCAACCCAGTGTTCTCCTGGCTTTTCTGACGTATGTGTATTTACTATGTATGCTTTTACATGATGAGGTTTCTCGTGTGGTAACTGATCTTTTGCACACACCATACCATACAATGAACAGAGGTAGGATGATTTGTCTAGTATATGCTGAAGTTCGCTAGTGTTCATCTTCGTAGTATTTTTTTTACTTTTTCACACCACAAGTCAACAAAAACCGAATTAAATTGGATACAGTTTGCATGAACAACTTCCTTTATATCTTTCCAAAGTTTGAATGCCTCAAATTTCTCTTGTGGTGTAAATGATTCTATTTCTGGATACCATTGTTCCATAACTCGGTAGATGTTCAATTTAAGTAGTGCTATATCAATGAACATATCTGCCCATTGTATAGGTGGTGTCCAAAGACAAAGTAAATGTCGTGTCTGACTTGGATGATCTATTTTACATCCTTCCAAATTGAGTGTCACTTCTTTTGAAATTTGATTTTGTATTTCATTAACGAAACATTTCTCGAAAGCTTTCCGAACTTTGTCAAGGATAGAAACATATGGAATGAAATCGAGTCCTCCAACTTCCAGTCTCAATTTTTCCTCCAAATGCAATCCATCCATGTTTTTAATAATCTGTTATTATTTCTCGCAAACTGTTGATTTAAATTTGATTATCGAACTCAGCATAGACTATCACGTTGATCACTGAAGCTAGAGCTGCAGCAAACTGAAGCTCTATCCTTATGTTACCGGTTTTTATAGGATGCAAATTTCCTTCCTCTGCTCCTTGGTCAGGTGTGAGGTCGTAACCCCAGAAACAATAACCATTCATATATTTTTCGAGATTCAAACCAAAGGATTTGTTTTGTCCAATTGTCCAAACATACCCGAAGACTGATACAGTGATAAATAAGATCTTAGGCATTGTTCTGATTCAAAGTTTGGTTCAAATGGTCGGTTATGGATGTTATGTCCGTCCTGACTAACTTCAAGCTTTCTCAGATTGAAGTGTTGGAAATGAAATGGGTTCGTTTCAATATCGCCATTCATATCTTTGTTTGATACCAAGCCTATGAAAAGTCTCTTTGGCAATTGTCCTTGAAAAAGGTGATCTTCAATTTTTGATCTAAGCCCTGCACCAATAGTGAATGTTTTAACTACAACTCTTCTAATCGGTATTTTCATATTTTTCTGTATTATTGTTTGGTTCAAGTTATTTGCTACTACTGGCATCAGCGTAATTGTACGAACATTGAAAACTGCCGTTTCAAATACTATTTTTCCGTTGGCCTGACCAATTAAAGAGAATTTTGGATTCGCTCTATTGAGACGAATTCTTATCTCAATTCCATTTGTTAAGTATTTCTCTTGTAGAAATATATCTGTGTGTAAACGACCACACAATTCTACCATTTTACTACCTGCTATGATTGCTTGGCGAGATTTCAATCCATCATTACCACCAGCTTTAGTGTTTTCGGTGAACTGTTTAGCGGTGTCGGGGTACCACATTTCTAGTGCGGCAAGTTGATTTTCTTTACATTCACCAGAATAAGCCGGGAGATTTTCCATGTAGGCTCGATAAGGATAGGTATCTCCGTTTGCCGTTACAATTTTGTTATTTAGGTAAATATCGATACTACTGAACATGCTATGGAAAAAGTTGTTAATAGGCGCAATTTCATCAGTACCATCAACCAAGTTTGTTCCATCTGCTTTTGTGATTTTGAATTTCAGGTACAAATATGATTGATTTACAACTGTCCATTTTTCAGTTTGAGGCGGAATTACAAATTCTATCGGTGCAGAATTATTCAAAGAGCTAATCGGGTGATGTTCTATCCATTGTGATTCCAACATCGTTGTCATTGTTGGTGGAACATCAGAAGCATCTAACTCGGACTTGCTGCATTCGCATGATCCATTTTGCATCATCATGATTAGTCAAATATATCGAGAGATCGTTTTGATTTCTTTACAGGCGTTTTAATGGACTTACTTCTAACTCGTTTGCGAGAAGAATGATTTTTCAAAGGTCGCGATGATCTATTTATGCCATTTGGTGTTGATATTTTCTTTATTGTTTCCCTTCCAAAATATTTCAAATGCTTCTTTACCTTGTTTCAAAAATACTTCTTTTGGACTTTTACCACGATGAATGATATCTTCGACTGCAGCAAGTCCATGCTTGAATACTTGTTGTTTAGCAATCTGACCAATAGGTTTTAGAAACGGTATTACTGTTCTCATTGCAGATTTGAATAGTGAACCAATTCCATTTCCATACTGTCTAGATACGCCTCTATACACGGGAATCATCATAAATACAAATTACTTCGGCGTCGGAATTGCAACTTTACCATACACTTTCCACCAATAAACTGAATTGGTTTGCCAGTATCACCAGTTATATATACATTTATGGTATCAAAGCTAGACTTTGATACTGGTACATCATGTAAGTTTTTGAATTCATGCCTAATATGTTTACCATCATGTATTCTTTTACTCTCGAATGATGTCACTCGTAATATCGGTGCTTCAACATCACTAAGAATTGTATAATCAGTAATGTCAGAATAAACAAACAATTGATTATGCTCCGCATTTAAATCAACTCCATATGGAAATGTTATCGAAGGAGTAGCAAATGTGACAGTGTTTGATTCTTTTCTGTAACCAAGTTTATCCAAAAGAGCTCTGGGGAGTACAAGACCTACTTTGGTATAACTATTGGTTGAAATTTTAACTCGTTGTTGTGCTTTGGAATATCCGATTTCGAATTCCAGTTCTGGAATCATTCTGCTTACTGTACTATCAATTACACCTTGAATTGTATCTGTCAAATGTGATCCACCAGAATATGCTCCTTCTGGTATTTTTAATTCTATACCATTTTCTGGTTTTGAAATTACTACATCACTCATTGGTATCTTATTCAAATATTGTAAAATTCTTGGAACAGAAGTTTTTATTTTTATTTTGCAGGCATCTCCAATAATGTTGTATGTTTCTGATGGTACAATTAGTTCAACCATTACAACTTCCCAAAGCTCTTTATCAATATGTATGGTTTTTTGTAATTTCACTGTGAAACAACATTGTGAGTTGGCTGGGTAAAGTGACATTGAACTATCACTCATGAGAGTTATGTAGAATGAATTCATTTTTTCTCAGTATTTTTCAATAATTTCAGTCCAGGTGTTGGTAGATTATAACCTAGAGACCTACTTAGAAGAATAAGCCACAATTCTTTGTTTGCGCTCTGGATACTAATGTGTACAATAGATGTAATTATTATGATATAAATAATTATTATCTGCGTGAAGTAGGTAACTTGGTTCTTAGCAACTTTTTCGCCACAGAACTTAAATTGTGATGGTTCATCGAGATTAATTGAATCTGAATGATTTTCCAACATGGTAAATTCTGTTTTATACTAAATTTGAAGCTGGGATCCAACTGTCAAACTTTTTTGGATATCCAAGCCAATGAACTTTAATTTCTTTTACGGTTTTACCATCCACTCTTCTCGTTCTTTTATCAATAACTGATTCTATTTCATACACCTTACTGTCTTTTATATGCTGGATTTCATGTTTGTAGAATGATCCATCAATCTCTTCACCATCAAGATCAGAAACTTTGTATGTTACTGGATTAGTTTTACAAATTTTATCAACTTTGAAAATTTCACGAGTCCAGTTTGGTAAATAACCCTTTTCAAATGTTCTTTTGGTTTTGTTTATACGAACCAAGTCACCCACTTTCAGTGTAGATTTTCCTTTTTTATTCCCTGTTCCATATAGATTTTTGGAAATTTCAGCTTCACGTTTTCAAAGTAACTGCCGACGGTTTCGATTTTATGCTGCGGTGATAACTATTGTTGTAAGAATCGACTAGGGGCTGTAAAACATCAATATATCTTGAAGTTTTATTGTGTGTGAAATACTTCCACATACGAGTTTTTAAAGTTATTTGAAATCGTTCGACAATACTTGCTTTAGTCTCTGGATTCTCAGTTGTGAAGAAATGAATGTTTTCTGATCGCAGAAATTTCAAAAACTTTTCATTTTTGAATTCAGAACCTTTATCACCTTGAAACGATTTTGGTTTACGTTTTGAAGATTTCAAAATTTTCCTGAATGATTCGATCAAAGTTTGTCCAGATTTATCGTGGATTGGCACTACCCACGCAAATTTTGAAAAAACGTCTATCACACACAACAGATATCTGTAATTATCATTATGTTTTTCCAAATTCTGAAGATCAGCTAAATCTGCCGCCATTGAATATCAATCCCAGCCACAATAGTCTTTCTACGTTGGAATTTTCGAATTATTGGTTTGTGTAAAGTATATGTCGACTGACCTTGCAACCATTTCTTCACATCTATGAGTTTAATTTTTTTTATATATAGGAGATATAGCACAGTAGCAATGTTATATTTGTTGCCTCCGAAACATACCGAGCCGAGCTGGCCCTTAGAACATGGTTGGGACTATACAACACACCAGGTGCCTATTTTTAGAAGCAAATTTGATTTTTGAGACAGTGCATATTTTTTGGATTGGGTGGGATACGAACCCCGGCCCGACGGCGAGCGCGCCTTGCGACTCAAAGTCCGACGTCAATTTTTTTATTTTGCTTTTTCGCTTCATTAAAAAGCTTCTTTACACCGCCATCACTTCCAACTTTCTTCGGATTATAGAAAATTTTAGATAACTGATCATCTAGTATGGATCCGATTGTGTTTTTTCTGTTTTAATACCCTTTGGTGTCAACCTATCTGCTATTTTAATTTTTGAATGTCTTGCTTTTATACCTTTCATTGGTGTGAATCGATGAGAATCAAATCGTTTTTGTGTTATGCTTGGTACCGGAGTTTCAAAATCATCATCTGAATCATTTTTCAAATGTTTTTTAATCCAAAGCCAGCAGTTTCTGCTCCCTACAAAATCTTGAGGTACATTAAGCTCGCTCAATCCTTGTGAAAAGATTTGCCAACCTGTTGGTTCGAAACCTTTTCTTTGTCGTACAATATCATTGAGGAGATCAACAATATTTGATCCTCTAATAACCTTTTCACCATATTTTAATTGTCCATGTTCATCAAACTTCATTTGTGGATGTTTTGAAATCAGTTGTAAAAGTTGTTCAGCTTTTTTTCTCATCTTTAACGGAATACTTTCTATCACATCCCTATGATGATGATTAAATGGTTGTTCTATTTTCGGGGTTGAAATAGCTCTAACTGATTTTTGAGAAGTTTTCAATTTGTGTAAAGTTGTACCATATAATTGAACCTTCTCAGATTCTGACAAATTTTGATCAGAAACTGAATTCAATTCTCTGCTTAGTTTTGAAACATTCGTAATTTCAGGATTAGGTGGTAATTTCGGATTAGTTAGACTCATTCTCCATTTTTTAATGTCATCCAACATTTTGAAGGGAACAGCTACCATTTTCTTCATGTTTAACCGCGAAGTATTCCAGCGATTGCTTTACCAAGCAACGGTGCTAGCATAAGAAGTGGTAAAAAACCTCCTTTCTGGTTTAAAATTTGTTTTTTTTCGTTTCAAAGATGTTGATTTACTTGCAAGTTCTCTGATGTGTCTACACCTCGGACGAAGTTTGCGCTTCTGAGCTTCTGTTAGTTTTACATTGCCTTTTAAAATACTTTTACAGCATTCTGACATGCAATCAATCACTCTCTTTGGGGCATCTTTTATCATTTTTTTCCGAAAATGAGCTGGTACCTGATTCATAGCATTACAAAACTACCATATTTTTTAATCAGTGGAGTTTTTTTCGCCATCTTTACTCTTCAACAGTTGAATGTCAAATGACTGAATTACTTTTTACTTTTACGTTTATTAAAATTACGATCAAATGCCATCAAAGCTAATTTCGATGGGTTTGAAAGATTCATATTTTTTGAGTATCGTTGAACCAATGGGTAATGTTCTGCTTCTTGAATTGGTGGAACCCTTGCGGACCATTATCGTTGAGTGGTTGAAATCTAGCAAATGTAGAATTTAATCCAGTAGAATTTACTCTAGCTGGAGTAGTTCGCTGTGCAATTGTAGAATTTACTCTGACTGGACTAGCTCGCTGTGCAATCGTAGAATTTACTCTGACTGGACTAGCTCGCTGTGCAATCGTGGAATTTACTCGAGTAGCATTTACTCTATTTGATCTAACTCGTGTAATTGATTTATTTTCTTTTTGTCTGAGAAGACTTCTGATCAAAACTCCACCGAGAAAACCACCTCCACCAGTTTTTAAAAGTATTTTCTTTTTTGAATCGATATGAGTTCTACTGTCAGCTATTTTCTTCAGCTCTTTTTTGTGTTTTTGCAGGAATGTTCATGTCTGCTTTGGAAGCTTTAAGTGATCATCAAGTATTAATTTAGCGATAGTCGAAAATACACTCAAGACTGCTTCATGCGACTCCATGATTGGTAATGAAATATTATGTTGATACACTTATCTTTCTACCGATGAATATATTACCGCACCTCGATCGTCATTTGTGAGCCAGCGATGGAAAATATCAGTTGAATCATATGCTTGCATTAAATGAGGTATTTGCATTTGAGAGGCAAGAATTTTTATTTGGCCTTTATCACGCACACTTTGAAATAATACCATGTAATGTGCATTCAAACTCAAAGTTCTACTCGCTTTAGATTTCTGAAACATGTTTTGGGTTATGTAAATAACAGACGTATTTCTGTGATGTCCTTTTCTTGTAAACCACAACATAATTTTTTCTTCATCTTTATCACCTAACATGTCATCAAAAACGATGAGGTGCGGTAAGTCTGTGTCATCGACAAGTTCATTGTCATCATCCGTTATTCCATTTATAAATTGAATATTGTGAAATTCTTGCATCTGACTATAGGTATTTTGCCATTCTTTGTAACACCAAACGACTTTGTATGGAACAGGTTTGAACAAGTCATCTTTATATTCGATTAATTTCTTAACAAATTCTGTTTTACCACAACCACTTGGTCCCAATATGAAAATGTTACAGGGATGTTTGAACAACAATGATTCGTCCATCTTTACCCTGAGACAGATCATGTAAGACTGATTAGGATTGTTCGGAATCAACCTTTTTAATTTTTAATGAAGAATCACCATAACTCCATACTATTCCAAATGTCCATACGAGTTCATAATCTAAATATGAAATAGGTCTAGTGGTGTTTACAATATAATCCAAAGACACTTTTTCTTCAAATAACTTTTCAGCAGTGAAAATTGTACATGGTTCTCGGAGAATAATGCATCCATATATTCTCGTCACCTCTTCGAATTTCAAAGTTTTTTCATTGAGAATCCTGTCTTGATATTCAGCAAAGCGAGTATTTCCAACTAATTCACGAATTTCGTTTATTTCATTTTTAGGAACACCATGAAATATCCAATAATCTGAAAACAGTTGATCCAATATATCCATTAAGAAATCAGTTTCAAATTCTGATCTCTCAATCAAACATCTCAGTCGACTCTGTCCCTCAGAGAAATGGCCGTTCAGCAAAGTCTCCATTATAATTCTACTTTCCCTCAAAAACCAAACTTGCTTAAGTTCTTGTTTGATTTCTTGATCCATTTTTGACATTTCGATCAAATTATTATAAATTTTCAAAAGCATCTTTGCTGGTAACACATCAAGTCCATCCATAAGGAATTGTGTTGTATTCACCCACAACAAGTTGTTTGGTGTACACAGATCGGAATGTTTTTGTTTGCTCTTCACTAATTACTTCTCGGTTCTTTGTGCGTTTAATTCTGCATGGATAGAAAATTTAACCGGTCGTTAACACATTCAACCATTGAATGAAAATTTATTTGCTGTTTAGTTTTATAATCCAGAGTGATACCCTTGACCTTACATACAGATTTTATGACATCATCTTTCATGTACTGATATCCATAATTTTTCGGTCCTAACCCTACAAATTTCATGATTTTAGCATCTGGATGCTCATCAGTCCATTTACCAAGGTAGCTGTCTTCGGTTTTGATATTTTCTTTTTCTGGATCGAAAATATACATGTAGCTATCAGTGTCGAAATACAACACCCTATCTTGGAGTTTTTCTAAAACTTTATACAACTCCAAGCGTGCATATGCTGTGACAAATGATGCAACAACTACATTGGCAGATGGATGTGGTTCTATAATATCGGTTTTATTTTCATAGCTGAATAATATGAATTTGTCCTGTTCAAAAATTTCAACTTCTTTGACGGTGATATTTTTATCAGTTAATAGTTCAAAATATCTGGATGTACTGAGATATATTCAGTTTTAGTAAGAATATTATTTTGTGCATTTTTTCCCCATATGCAATTTATCATTAATTTTGCGCTCTGGCGGAGTCCTGGGTTTTTTTCGATTTTTTCTTTTTCAAGTTTTATACCTTCAACCTCATAATAATCTTTAATGTATTTATCATTATCTTCTTCACTTTTAACATAATTTGGATATCCACTTGCTTCTTGTTTAATTTTGAGGTATTTATCAATGTAATCCCTGTATACTTTGTCCGACCACTCAGTCCAATGCCAAACTTGATACACTTCCAGAATTTGGTAACCCAATTCTATTGCTTTGAATAATTCTACATGTGTCCAAACTCCAACTAAAGCACGCTGTTCGGTTTTATGATTACACTGTCCACTTTCATTTTCTGCACAAGTTTTACACAATGTATATATCATTTTGTTATTACAGTGGATCGGTAGCACTGGAATGTACAATTTATTTGGAGGTAATACTTTGCATTTAATGAGTCCTTTGTAAGATTTGATGTCTCCTATTTGTTCCTGTCTTAGAATTGTTGGATGACCAAGTGGGTACTCCTTATATTTATTTACACTAGGATACAAACTGCATATATCAATATATTTTATTTCCTGTTTAGATGTTGGTTCTATTTCATGATATAATTTTAGAGCATTAGTCCTGCCACCAAATAATGCTTCCCTTGGTTTAATTGGGTCTTGATGCAAATAGAATTGATCCATAGTTTGTTTTAAATTTTTGTCTGCTTTACATTTATTGTCCAGGTCATGTTCCCAGATGCATATTAATTTGCATCCCAAGCTTTTGATTTCAGTTTCGGTTTTTATTGTTTTTTCATACAATGCATGCATTGTTATATTACTGTATGGGTTTCGGCGATTTATATCTGGATAGCAAGTAGGACAGCCATGAAAAAAAACACCCATACATTTCATACACTGTGTTTGATTCTGCATGATAACCATCAACAAAATGTGTGCCTATTTTAAAGCTTAAAGCATGCTTTATGCTTATATTTTGGTTTGTAGCAATGTACTGTAGCCATCGAATTGCTTTCATTGAAAATTTACGCGCTTGTGGATATCCAGTGTTTGAAATTATACCTAGAGAATTCTCTGGTAATTAATTTTCTCCATGCAAGGTTACAGGTTTGAGCTAATGTTATTGCTTCCCGAAATGGATCTATTTGATCAGTTTCCATTACACATAGTCTGAATTTGCCACATCCACGTCTTAAAATGTCTACATCTGATTTACAATACTTTTGAATTTCTTTTTGAAAATCAAAAATATCTTCACCCCTAGCTTCGTACCATTTCAGAAATGAATCTCTATTTTCCTCAGACATGATTTCAGGTTTATAGTATTTTTTGTCTAGATATGGTCCTACATAATTCTGAAAGTCCTGTGTATTTGCCCAATGTGGAAAATAACCTTTAGGCATTTCTTCAAGTTGGAATGTTTTTGGAAATTTAGATAATGCCATAGAGATGAAACTCAATGAATCGATTACTTTAACACCATTGCATTGTAAACTAAGTATTTTGTTGCCATTCATAATAACATTAGGTTTTGAATTTCCATTGTTCACCAAGTAATGTAAGAGGAACTGACTATCGTAACCTCTTGCATTGTGAGCAATACATGTTGTACCTTTATGATCGTTGGTGTAAAACAACCATTTGCAAAAATCTTTCCAATACATTCTCTCCTTTAAAAATATGTTCTCTGTTTGACAATACAGAATCACATGAAATTCATATTTCATCAATGGGTTTACATATACAATTTTCACAAGCAGTTTGTGCAACACAAAAATTGGGTATATGAACATCAGTATCTTGTTGACATTCAAAATCAAAAAATATGAATGGTACCTTTACTTCTTTCTGTGTTTCTCTCTTTTGGTTCTGCTGGATATGACATCTGTGATCTGATGTGACAATTTCCTTACAGTATTTGCACTTCTTTGTTCCCGAACATATATGTCTTTTCTCCTTTCGTGTGACGATTTCAACCCCACATTTCAGGCATTTGTGTATCATATCACAAATAGTTTTGTCATGTTTTGGTGATTTTTTCAAATGATTGTCGAGACATCGTTTACTTCTAAAAGTCCTCTTACATTTGATGCATTGTATCCATCGTTCAAAGGGGCATATCTGACCCTCGAAACACATACACTTGTATGGACATATATGATCACCTCTGCTGTTCGAGCCGACATCACAGTGTTCACAGTAATAGCTACATCCAAGGAATCCCGTGACAGTTGTGATCACATCGTAGTGGTTGTCATTGAAATATAGATGGACAACTTTACTTTCTTTCCCAACTGGTGGTGGTTGAAAAAGAAAGCCTTCGTCAGCAAATTGCTTATGTATTTTTATAACATACTCAGGATATAGTTGTTCCTGAATAATTTTGTATTCCTCAACACCGCAACTGGTGTCGTGTGATAACCCCACTTTATCCAACAATGACTTTGCAGCTTCCCGTTGTGGAGCACTTGCTGGTCTCGTAATCCGTTTACATTGTTGCTTCCATTCAGCTGTATCTTTTTTGTCAACATTACACATACCAACAACGACAGCCCTGGCAAAACACATGTTATCTTCTGCGTTCTGAATCAGAAGAATACTTTTCTTTACTGTTTTCATTTGATTTTGTTCACCGAATGCTCCATAATGTAAGGTATGTCTTGCCGTCCCTGTAGGCATATGCGTGACAGTGATGTCAAATGTCATCTGTCCGTCATGAATTTTGAATTTTTTTTTCGATTGTGCAACTTTTTCTATGCTGTAAAGCAATAATTCACCCGTCAGGTCTTTTGCTTCAGTGAACGGGACGTGAATCCCTAGATCTAACCCTGTATGAAAGATGGAAATTCTCATTTGATCTTTTGGTCCTGCATCACACTCATCTTTCAAACTGTTTACCAGATCTTTGAAAATTCTGTGAACAGTTTGAAATGGTTGATGAAATTCTTGAAATGTGACGTTGAATTTCTTTGATGCTGTTTTAAATTTCCTCGAGTATTTATCGGTCAGATTATTTATAGTATAATATTTACAGTCATCATCCAGTCGCACTCTCTTTCTATTATCTCGTTCGCTTTCGCTATCTGAATATGGCACAAGGCGCTTCATCGTGAAATGACGACGTGATGAAAATTCGTGTCGCTTTTATGCTCTGACGCGGACATGCGCAGTCATCGTCCGTGTCAGAGCATAAAAGCGACGTGAATTTTCATCACGTCGTCATTCCACTGACGATTGAATAACACACCGAACGCTCACAATGGATCCAAGATTACAGAGTAACAACCTACAACATTTACGAAAATTTGCATTAGAAGTTTTAAAGAATACAAAGTGGGTTCCACCATGGGAGCTCATAAAAGCCGAACACAACCGAACACAACCGAACATAACCGAAGACAAGTCCAAATAATGGGAAATTTCACGAATAAAGTTCATAGGCATATGTATTCATGTTCACACTATAACTATACGAACTTTGGTGGAGTTCGGGCCAATAATAAGTGTTTTATTCGATATTTTGTAAAACGCGTTTAGTGTTCGGCATAGAAAAGCCGAACACAAGTTTATGTTCGACACTCAGTCACCGGTAATTAATTAACACATAGATATGCATAGATGTGGCGTTAGCTGGCGTTTGAGATATATAACTCTATATACAGTCTACTAAATATAAGACCACCTTGTAAAGTTCATAGGCATATGTATTCACGTTCATACTATTACTATACGAAGTTTGGTGGAGTTTGGTTCAATAATGAGTGTTTTG
This sequence comes from Siphonodentalium dalli, assembly GCA_032622095.1. Classification (NCBI taxonomy): domain Eukaryota; kingdom Metazoa; phylum Mollusca; class Scaphopoda; order Gadilida; family Siphonodentaliidae; genus Siphonodentalium; species Siphonodentalium dalli. The sequence continues at coordinate 146,067,678 of CP136064.1, read as the reverse complement.
TTGGGTGTTTTGTATAACGCGTTTGTGTTTGGCATCGAAAAGCCGAACACAAACTTCTGTCTCATGGATTAGATTATCCGCTGATAGGTGATAATTAATATCTGCCAGAAGGGATTTGGCAGGTTTAATTCGCGAGAAAAAACGTGTTTTGTTGTCCATTTTCGTCTGCATTCTCACTAAAATGTTACCCCCCCCCCCGTTATTATTACAAGTCATTTCGTACAATGTGGTAGTTTAGATGGATCATACTGGACAAATGCGAACATATCAGCACGCCCCGGACTTCTAAGAAGTAGTAAATCTGTTGTCGAGTTAAGATACTCATGCGGAAATGGTTCGGAGAATATAATACTAACCACAAAACAAATAGTTTATTGCAATCATAAGTAAACATTGTAAAATTATATATAATAGTGTTCTTGTTTGCGACATAACATCTCTTGGTGATGGTGCAGGGAATTATGGTGGAATTGATGTCAATCATAGTATATGTTCAAAGTACTATACAATATACTATACAATATACTTATATGCAAATTCTGTCCTCGGCGGAACGGATTTGGGCAGAGTTTGTTCTCCTTGAAGTCAGTGGATGGAAATGGCTCTGATGCGTGCCTAACTTTTGTGCATATATCATGCTGTATGGTGGAATCCGATATAAAGCCAGTGTTCAACTTATCGTAGAAACACATGCATCGAATACCGATTGAATTGAAATGAATTGTCTGAATACGAATAAAGAGCGTTTCGTATTGTATCTTTTTAAAAGTCTGATATGCAGGAATTTAAGATCGTTTTCAAAAATGTGCCTGATATGACAGGAATGTGATATGAAAGGAATAATTATTTTGCGCCAAGATACCTTTTGACGCTTGCTAGGGTTGATTGATCTAGTTTTGCATGCCTTTACTCTTTTAGTCTGACATGGCTTCTTGGCAATAGCCGCGGTTTTCGGTATCGTCAAACGTCCGTCAGTCGAAATTTGCCGAAGATTCTGGCATAAATTAAATTGGTCACCAAGCGATGACTTAGTAAAAAGTCATTGATTTTCAATTGCTGGCACTCTACATGAAACCATCGGTCACACATATCGCAGCCGATGCTGCGTATCTCGTGACATTCCTGGGAACAAACACCACATGGGTAAATCAATTTGGAATTAGGCATTGTAGAATTTTCAGACCTGTGATCAGAATGCCAAATACTGCTGAGATTGTGATTTGCCAAATAATATACCACATTCTTATATAGAACTTCTCGGATATTGCACCATGAACACACTTTCTTGTCACTCAAATATTGTTTTTACAATCGTACGTTGTCTTTCATGGCGGGGCCCACCAAAAGCATGTTGTTTCTATAATAGTAGGCGCCATCAAATACTGATTGCAACTAACTGTCAAAACACTGAACTACAATAGGTGAGAGACCGCCACCAACAACAATTAAAGCCTTTCGGCTTAGTGACCATATATCTGATATTAATTATCACCTAGCTAGACAGCCGTTATAGACTAATACACGAGAGAAGCTTGTGTTCGGCTTTTCTATGCCGAACACTGAACGCGTTTTACAAAATATCGAATAAAACACTTATTATTGGCCCGAACTCCACCAAACTTCGTATATTAATAGTGTGAACATGAATACACACGCCTATGAACTTTATTCGTTATATTTCCCATTATTTGGACTTGTGTTCGGTTATGTTCGGTTGTGTTCGGTTGTGTTCGGTTGTGTTCGGCTTTTATACGCACCGTCCACCATACGGTAACTGTTTTAGGTGCAACTCGAGTTCACATTGGGCTTTTCAATGTGATGGCACTACGAAAAAGAAGATTGATCAGATGAAAAAATCATCATTGACGCTGAGTGAATCTACTCCTGGGAAGTCTACTTGGACGCACACATCAGACAACGATGATCTCACACCATGTGATGTAATGGACATTGATCAAACTGAGACATCAACTAACGAGATCGCGGATATGAAAGCTGAAAGTGGGGAACAATGGAACTCAACCGCGATATCAATTAATGAGATCGCGGATGTGAAAACTGAGAGTGATGAATTATACGCCTCAACCGAGGTATCAAATGATGAAATCGCTATTCTAAACACGGAGGATTCGCAGATGGAAGTGATAAATGCTGTAGTCAAAAGCGCTAACGATACTGAAATTAAGCAGACCACTTTGCCTAGCAGAAAGAGAAAAAGACGTTTATCGCGATCATCTTCCAAGAAAGTTATGTTATTTAAAAATAGTGAATAAAATATTATTGATTTTATTTGTTTCGTTTTTTACCAATTTCAGAGCATATCTTTTGAACAATTTGGGTGGCCCTGAAAAGGGCCGTTTAAATTGTTTGCCGAGTCAATAAAATTCAGACAAATCCGGATAATGCCCACCCTTGTTGTATGTGTTGGGATTATGAAAGGAGAGAAATGTAGAATAACGAAGAGAATATATTGTGAAGAACGAGCACGAGGTAAAGCAATGAAACTGAACTCAAATGTTGGTCCGTCTTATCGGCACCCTTAATAGTTCCCTCAATGGTTTCAACATTCTCCCCGCTCCGCAAAGTCTAGTCATAAACAACGTCTTCGTCTCGAAAGGTCTTCTGAATTTTTTCTCGAGCTCGCAATGCTGCTGTCATCTGAGGTCTAGAGTGAATAAAGCCAACATGATCGTCGTTACGAATGGGTAGAGTATGTATGTATTCTGTCGACGAAACCCTTATATCGGTGTCTTGACAAAGAGTTACCTTTTCTGGAGATACCGTAGCTTCGTTGGTGTCTTCCGCCTTCTTCAACTGCTTTGGTGGAGATTTCTTCGTTGGTTGTATTTCACGAGAGAGCGATGGCTGTTTTGTTGATATGTTATAAGTGCCAGACGTAGTAGGTAGAGACATAACTGGTTTAGGGCTGAGCTCGGATAGATTTCGCTTCAGAAAAAGTTGACCTCTCTTTGAAAATTCTGGTTTGGGCTTTTGTTCAGTTGTGACGAAGTTACGCAATGTTTTCTCAAATGGTGATTTTCTGCTATCGCCAAACTTTGTCTTGACAGAGGATTTTGTAGAGTTTGCTCTGGCATTACTTGAAACATAATCTATTCGCTGTTGAGATAGCATGTTTACAGGATCTTCAGACGATAGATTGGTGGATGAGTTTGAAGTATTCAGAACAACATTGTCGTCTCCGTATCGTGCATACCTATATCTGGAGTTATTCCTTTCAACTGGTGACGCGAGTTCGCTGTCATTGATCGTTGTGCCAAGTGTTTCTAGATCACAAAGGTGTTTCAGTTCATCATCGTCGGGTTGTGTAAGCACATGCATCATAGCTGCACTTGGATTTGTCTGTTCTGCAGATAAGTTTAATGGTCCACACAGTAAATAGCCGAGCTTGGATTTGACAGCAATTGGACCCTGGGAGGTTCTGATTAAGTGGCCTTCAACGAACTGGTAATAATGGTCACTACCAATCAACAATGAAACTTCAAAGGAATCAATGTGGTTCTCAAACGGATTTGCTAATTGGAGACCGTTCAACTCAGGTAAGTCAAATTTAGATATGGTTGTCATCGGCGGCAACTGAGTAATATTTCGAACAACGAGCGCTCTAATTGGTATGGCGAACGTGCCACATGAAACGTTTAGTGTGACTTCGTCAAGTTCATGGTATTTAGAATCAACAGAGCCGAATGTGGCGATATTTAATCGTTCAGTTCGATGTGGTGTCAACCCTAGTTCATCAGCTAATCTGGTCGAAATGAATGTTCTCTGAGCGCCATCGTCGAATAGCAAATGTCCAGTCGTATAGCTATGAGATTGTCCATTGGACACTGTTGTGATAGCAGTTTTGAGAAATATTTTTTTCGGTGAAAAAGTCGATGTTGTGGTAACCACTGTCTCAGATGATTTCTCCTCTTTAGAATCTGCCGGTACTATATGACGTTCTGGTACAATAGTCCTATGAATGCTTGTGTGGTGTTTTGATTTGCAGATAAGACATCTTCTTTCGGATCTACATACTTGAGCTGTATGTCTTCCCAAGCAATTGAAACAAAGATTGTTCTGTTTTATGTGTTCTATTCTGGAGTCAACATTTCCAATTACGTTACAATCAGATGGGAAGTGCATGCCCGAACAGAATATGCAACACCTGATCTTACTCTGGAATGTGGGGGTAACTAGTGAAGTAACAGTGCCATCTGTTGCAGCTTCGGTATACATGTAACGAGGCTCCTCTACATGGCGTACTATTGGTGTACATGACTCAAGAACTGCGATTTCGGACTGTATACTCTCCCGGAACTCGGCCAGTTTCCATTCTCGGTTGCCATGAGCTCTCGCCATGTTACATTTTAACCGATATGGTAACTTTTCCCACAACATTGGAAGTAGCATAACTTCGTAGGTATTTTCCGCTTTGCCAAGGGACTGTAGAGCACGTACAGATGACTCAAGCTGATCCGAAAATGTTCTTACGGAATAAAAATCACATTCTGTGTGTGGAAGTTCCATCAACCTTTTAATATATGCCTCAGTAATGCGGTGGGGCTGTCCAAAGCGCGTTTTCAGTAGGTCAATGGCTGTGTCGTAATTGTCTCCCGTTAGGGGCAGTCCATCAATACAAGCTTTGGCATCTCCCGTGATGGTAGTTTTGAGGTATGTGAATTTGTCGATGTTGCGGAGTTGACAACATGAATGTATTGATGAATCGAACATTTCCCAAAATGTCTGCCACTTAAGAATGTCGCCAGAGAACTTTGGTAGATCAGTCTTTGGCAGATGAACTCTCATCTCTGGATGGGATTTAGTTTCAATTGAAATGTCCTTTTTTGATTCGTCTCTTCTGAGGGTAAGTACATTCAACTCTATTTCGAATTCCGTAATTCTATTGCCGAGTCCATTGAGGAATTCATCACCTTCTACCACAATGTCATCAAATTTATCATCCGATTCATCAAGGAGGTCAGTAATCTTCGAATCGATTTCTTCCAGTTTCGTAAATTTTTTCTTCAAGCTGACCATTGTCAAAGTTCCCTGCGTCACGTTGCCGCTATGCAAGGCATCTTCCATCAAATGCACCAATTTCGAGCTCTGCCCACGATGGGCTCGACGTAGTCTGAGTTCTTTCGATGCCATCTATCCGGTCGAGGGACCAATGTTGGGATTATGAAAGGAGAGAAATGTAGAATAACGAAGAGAATATATTGTGAAGAACGAGCACGAGGTAAAGCAATGAAACTGAACTCAAATGTTGGTCCGTCTTATCGGCACCCTTAATAGTTCCCTCAATGGTTTCAACAGTATGTGGGTCTCCAGTGTTCTTCCACACGTGGGTCTTCCACACGTATTTCGCTGCCTCAGTGGTAATCCACCTTGGTAGTGGCCTTGGAGGATTAAATTCAGACAAATCTGGATATAATGCCCCCTCCTTATACGTAGGGTTCCACTTTGGAGTTTCCACATACACCTTGGGAGGACTGGGTCTCCGTCTTTGCAGGAATTCTTGAACTCCAGCTCTAATGGCTATCTTATGGCTCTCCGAATCTCTAACATTCTTCTGCCAATGCTTTAATTGAGCATTGGCAGAGAATTTTAGCAAAATTTTCTTTTTTAGTTTAGAGAACATTTTGAAGATAAAAAAAAACGATACACTGCGGTCCATATTATATGAAACGCGCGGACGCCGCTGACGACGTCATCGCATATTTCACCAAATTTTCCCGAACGTCAATTCAAGTGTGTTTCTTTTAACAAAAAGAAACACACTTGTTTTGACGTTCGGTAAAATTTGGTGAAATATGCGATGACGTCGTCAGCGGCGCCCGTGCGTTTTCAATAAAAAAACAGATATTCCCATTCTTCATTCATACCGAAATGGATTACCGAGATCTGTATCGGAGCTATTTGGAGGATGGGATGCTGGTGCGAGGTGTGTTTGGGGATGAACCACAGATGCTATGGAAGGCTTTGAGTTTAGCCGAAACGGGAACTATAGATAACTGTTTTGATATCTATAGGTACACCGTTATGTTGATGACGGACAACAGAGATCGGGTGTTTGGACTGCCACCACGGTGGTTCCGACATACCAGATTGCTGGGGACATCAAGATTGATGGTACGACTTGCGGCTACATCACCACAGCGGTCTATCATAATCTTCTCAGGGCAACGGGTTTACGAATTCGCACCGCTCTGGGGGATACAGACAGGCCAGCCATGCAATTGTGCCATTTGGTTGCGACGTTCCCAAGACAACTTTCAGCTGTATTCAAACCCAAACACATCATGCGGTTTCTTTTGAAACCATCCAAAACGGCCCTTTTCAGGGCCTCACAAATTTTTAAAAAGATACGCTCTGAAATTGCTACTGTACAATTTGTTCATTCTTCCTGGAGATAATGTTCATATAATTTCTTCAAAACCAAATTCATTCATCATGAACTTGGAGAGAATGTTCACATAATTTATCAAAGAATACTTTCCTAACAATAAAAAAAAACCCACTACCACCCTTCATATCTATAATACGCTCATCATATAGCATAATACAGAGCGTATATTTCGTGAATTTTAAGTGGCCCTGAAAAATCATTTCTTTTGTTTCTTCATCACTGTTAAATCTTTCCAGAGTGATCCAAATGTTGCTCGCTTCGTAGGTTCTTTCTGGAAACCATGTACCTCAATTGGTATGTCAATCGTGTGAGGTTTCAAGTTGATTGTACATTCAGTCGGTTTTTGTGTTAATTGCTTTCGTAAATCCTTCATTTCCTGCCAAATATTCCGTAACAATTTTGTCTGTTCTTCCCATTGTGAACTGTTGATAACTTGGTATATAACAGGTTGAGTCATTTGTTGTGTTTTCACCGTGTATACACTGGTTGTTGATCCGTTCGCGGATACACCATTGGTACCTGTTGCTGTTCCACACGTGGCGTCACATTTCCTGCATACAGTGGAGTCGACATTTGCGTTGTTGCAGGAACATGGTCGTACTGTACATCAATAGTCTTGAGAAATTCCGTTACTGGATCCATGTTTCAAAATAACGCTAACGTTACAATTTACGCATCTAATGACGTTAACATTTTTCGAGGATCAAGTATATGGGACGCGCGGGCCTCGTTGACGACGTCATGCGTATTTCACCAAATTTCTCCGAACGTCAAATCAGATGTGTTTCTTTTTTGTCAAAAACATCATATTTCTATGAATAAAACACCGATTTGACTCGGGAAAATTTTATCTGTACCATTTTACCATTATCTTATAACATATTTCACTGAAAGGTAACTTCTGCAAGTGCATTTTACAACGCTATCGTCTTCGAATTTATTCGAAGACTTTCGCTTTTGTTAAAATATGCACTGGTAAAGTAGCATAATTTACCAACACATCTATTTTATCTAGGTATTATTCTAAGTTCAATGTGTACATCGAAGGGGAGCGCCCTTCGCTTACCACACTGGCATTAGAATCCGAGAAAAAATCGATACATTGGTAAATTGTGCTCTTTTCTGTCAAAAAACCACTTCGAAGCGCTCACCTTACTCTTTGGAATATAACATAACCTCTGGACCGACCCTGGGCGGGTCACTCTGGTCCCACCCCCCTCGCTCGATGACACTCTGGCCCTGGGGGCGGGCACTCTGGCCCATGGACCAGAGTGCCCGTCCCCAGAAAAAACCTGGGGGCGGGCACTCTGGCCCATGGGCCAGAGTGCCCGCCCCCATATCCCACTGCGCATGTCCGCTGGGGGCGGGAACTCTGGCCCATGGGCCAGAGTGCCATCGAGCGAGGGGGTGGGCCAGAGTGCCCGCCAATACTACTCATATAGTACAATCCCGAAATAATAATTCGCCATCGAGTTGCAACACAAAGGATTGTAGCTCTGAATATGAACATCAGATCAGGAAGCAGTAAACTCTGTATGAAAGAATGTTCGTAGTAATGTTGTATGTAACAATTTCCATGTTTTCTGAGATTTTGTCAGTATGGTTTCCCCTACCCCATTTTTTCAGATATTCAAATTTGGAGTCAGTTTCCAGAAACTCGAGTGAAACCCAGTGACATTCATTGACATATCCAACGTAAAGCTATTATTATTTCAACGCGAATATTGATTTTACTATTTATGCACAAAAACCTTTTAAAATGACAAAAGCCCCCCGAAATCGCATTTTTTTTTTAAAGTTAATACTGAGGATTCATTGGACCATAAGTTTATTTTCTACGGAATGTTTTTGGAAATTCCTTCACAGTGTGTTTAACAATGTATACTTAAGTTGTTATGAGAAATTAAGGGAATATGGATTTATATTTATTGAGTTGTATGACCTCAAATATCCTATTTCATCACGCCGGTTCTCGATCACAGCCATGGAAGAATATATATTTTTATTTTTGTCTTCTCAATCATAGATGCATAAGCAAATGAATTTTGTTTGTGCACAATCTAGAGACGACATTAATAAAACAACAAGAGATCCCTTCATTTTTCTTTAGTTTCCAAAAGACCACACAAAATGAATTTTAGCTAATTTTGAGAAATTGCGGCTGTGGAATTAGATAAACTCCAAATTTTTTAGGCAAATAACCCGAAAAATACTGAACATATCTGGGAAAAGTTTTCTGTTTTGTATTCAGGATTGTCTATACGCACTTTACAAAATGGATACACAAATGGAAGGCCTTTTACCAAATGTTTACAAATTTATTTCACAAAATTTCCAAATTCATCAATCTCGCCTTTTTTTTTCTTCTTTTTTTTATTATTTTAGCATGTTGCTTTTAATTATACTTCCATGTTTTACATGGAAGTATATTGTTTTTGTGATTTTTATTTTTCTCTATTATTATTATTCTTTATTCTTCTTAGCAATTTTATAATGAGCATAGCTCAGTCAATACAAGAGTTAGAAAGCTAAAACTTTGTATGTATATATATGTATACAAACTCTAGTGCTTAGGCATATTGAGAATCATGTCCTCACTTGACCTTCAGAGTTATCTCCCTTTATGTCAAAAATTGGTGTTTTCAGAACTCCGAAAATATAAGGAGTACAGCACTGAAATTTGGTCAATAGATACATCTTGATATCCACTGAATCGTAAGCACATCAAAAACTTTGTCCGTCTTTCCTCTCCAGAGTTATCTCCCATATATATGTCAACCTCGAAATATTTCTGATCGCCTGTTCTCACATAGCAAGAAAGATAGCTGGATTTAGTTTTTATGGTAGTGCTGGCCGTTGTTAATATACTACACAAAACTATTTTGGACAGGGTCGGACTTACATTTGTTGGTTAGGGTGGGGCGAAATTTTCGCAATTTGTTTTTTGCGATGATTTCAACCATTTTTACTACCATGTATGCGAAATTTTACCCAAAACATTATTGCTGTTGATTCACACCAAACTCGTTAAATCGATTCCATGGATCAAGGCGTTCGTGTAGGCGAACGAATTTTGAAAATCCCTTGAAAAATACCAGAGTGATGGCCCCTCGAAATTCATATTTTTGGGATTAACTGCTTGTAGACAGATCTCCTCCGAAACGGTCAGAACTTGTGGCGTATATCATATACACTGTTTATTCCCACCCAATTCGATAGATTCGATAATGCGATATAGATATTATGTACAATGAATCTGTGTTCATGTTGTGACTATCCCGTCTCAAACCTAACCCTGTTAACCAACTGTTAACAAACAATTGTCTATTCAAAACGTAATACACGAACTATGAATGAATGTTGTACATGCTCACATCTCATTCAACAAACTAGCCGTATCAAAGGCGCGGCTCAGTGTACCTTTCATCACGTCTTATTCAAATACTGATTAATAAATTTCCCGTTATGCTACACACGAAACGGAGTCGACTTTTGGGGAATCCAGAGTCAAAAACGGGTCCAAATCAACCTGTTTCAGAAAAGTCGTTCATTTTGTTTTCACTTTTTGAAAAAGGCTCCATTATTTCAACCTAAATCCGCTTATATATATAATATATATTATACTAGCAGGGTTACCCGGCGTTGCCCAGGTTAATGTATGCTGTGGATATTTGTTGGGAATAAAGAATGCTCTTGCTTAAAGTGTTATACGTTTTCTCATAAATTGTATATTCAAATAGCATCACAAAACATGACTATTACAGTCATGGAATATAAGTAGTGGCTCACCTTGTCAATTGTCATTCTGTTTATCGCGATTTATTTATTTACAACTTCGTATACATTAGACGTTATAATATGATACGTGAACATCATAAATACATTAGTTCGATAAAAGATGATCATTGGGTTTTACATATTGAGACGTATCAATCAATCTAGTGGGTTGGTCTAAGATCTCGAGGACACCTGGCTATGATATCTCCATGAAGATAGAGATTTTTCAAAGAAATTTCCAGGTGGTCCTCTGTTCATGGTGCTATATATTGGCTTAATATTCTTAGATTAAACGAAATGTTGCTGCGCCCATATATCAGCTGCATGTGCCAGGCACAGAGCGAGATTTTGAGTTGTTTATGTGAGTCGATGAGTCTGTTCTAAAACCCCTGTCAGACGTCAGTATTGGTAGGATCCTGAAAAGTCTTGTGATACTAACTGCATTTTCTTGTATGTCAGAAGAAACTATATTTGACTGCACACTGTGACCACTATTTTTGAACAGGCCTCCATATCTCCTGACAAAAAAGATATAGTTGTTCAAGTGACTTATGTGGGTCACCATATGTCGGGATTGTGAAATGTGAACGCCCAACTACTTAAAATGATATGGAGATGTCCTCGTGGCGGTATATAACTTATATGTGGGTATCGGCTAATAGCAATCTTATCAATGATAGTGTATATCCGCTCGCCATCCGTGACACAAACGACACCAAACGTGATTTAATTCATGGTATATCATTAGAGAAAACGTGTATGAATTTGGTGGAATTTCGGTTTATTAAATCAATTGTTGATGAAACGCTGACTCGAACAACGCCATATTGCGAAGGTGATTATGTATTCGTTTGGTGGAAATCAGCGACAAAACTATTTCGCCATATTTTTTTAATTTCCCCTCCCATCAACAGCGTCATTTTAGAAAATTTTAACCCGCACCATTATCTTCCTTGTAAAAAGTTACCCCTCTTAGAACGCCTTGGTGCCATCTCGATTGTACGGCGTGAAGTTGTATATAGAACGCACACAGCCAGACAAAAAGACAGACAGATAGCACGATTTTATTTCTTGTATCATTTGAGAAGAACGTGTCTGGATTTGATTGTAATTGGTACTAAAAATATTTTGTATCAGTTTTGGTGACCCTCCCGTCCCTATTTCGGAGTCAAGCTGCACACACTAAGACTCATTAGAGATTAGAGATGCATATATATGAAATTGGTGAACATTGGCGAGTATACAAATTCGTATCAAATTTAAGGTCCCCATATCTCTCACCCATAGGGCACCAATTTGGTGTATCTAAACCACATGGTAAGATTCCTCGTATCACGGAGAAGAATATGTATCAATCTGGTGGAAATCGGCACTAAACATATAGATATAATTTTTTGTGTCACTCTCATCTCTATACACAATTTATATACAATTTTTTTTATCAAATTTGGTGCCAATCCCTCCCTCCCCTTCTCTCATCTAAACACCACGGCGCTAAACATATTGATATCATTTGTTGGGTCCCTCTCACATCTATACACCAATAACTCGAATGGCCCCACTTGTGACATCCTTAAACCACACGATTACACTCCTGATGTCATGCAGATGATTGTTTATAAGTTGGTGATAATCGGCGACTAAACAATTTTTTTATCACATTTGGTGCCAATCCATCCCCTTGCCATCTCTCACCCAAACAGAACCACTATGGGGTCTTTAAATCACGATTAGATTCCTCGTATCATGGGTAAGAACGTGTATCAATTTGGTGGAAATTGGCGCAAACAAAATGTGCATCAATTTTGGTGCCCCTGTCCCTTTCAATGCAACCCTGACTCGAATGAGGCCACATTTGACAGATAAAAGCCACACCATTAGACTCCTCATACCTTGGGGATGATTTTGTATAAGTGGTGGCAATTGGCGACTTATTATCAAATTTAGTGCCCACCCCTCCCAATCTCTCATACAAAAACAACAATTTGGCGTTGTTAAATCGCACAATTAGATTCCTTGTATCATGAAGAAGAATATATATCAATTTGGTGGAAATGGGCGCTAAAATTAGTTTTATCAATTTTGGGGCCCCTCTCTCCGTCCGTTCATCCACTTTTGACATATTTAAACCACACCGTTGGATTCTTCATATCATGGGGATGATTATATGTAAGTTTCGTGGCAATCGGCGACAGAAAAAAAAATCTGCCCTACTTCCGGACACCCCTGACGCGAACGGCGAGACTTTTGCCATATTTAAACCACGCCATTATATTCCTCATATTATGGGGATGATTATATATAAGTTTGGTGGCAATCGGCGACAAAAAAAAATTCTGCCCCTCCCCCTTTTCTGCCCCTGACAACAACGGCGTCACTTTAGAAAATTCTAACCCCGACCATTATCTTTTTCGTGAAAAGCTACTAGTGTGGTCTTCGTCGGGTTAGACCCAGAAGAAATTGGTAAATAAGCGGTTTTGGTGTCATTCGACGCGGGAGAATCTCGTGTATAACATATCCAAAATCCGCTTTGGGCAAAATTCAGGATCCAAGATGGCGTCCAACATGGCTGCCGTTAGTCAAAAGATACTCTGACTGAGATTAATTCGATTATAGTGAGAACAAATGTTGTCATATGTATACAAATGTATACATTTTTGCAAAGGTACAATATTGTGTCACCTGTTTATGGCAAAAATGGAACCCCTCGTCCAAGATGGCCGCCAAAATGGCTGCCTAAAATCGAACATTTGAAGTTTTTGCTTAATATCTTAAAGATCAATTCCTGTTGTTTGATAATGGAACAGACTGGACACTTTGATTAGGCTTATTCATGTTAATTCAGCATTGGAGCAATGAAAGATACCATAAATGGGGTCCCAGCCTCTTCTACACCCTCAAAAATTGGATTTTACAGAACACGGTATAAAATTCCACAAAAATCGCCATTGTGATTAGTCATATATCAACAAGAAATGGAAAGAACAGTACAATGTAAGTTGGGCATACCAATATCTTATACTCCAATTAAATGAAACCATAATTGGAGCTTTGTCTCAAAATGGCTGCCAAAATGGCGGTCAAAATATGGAAAATGGCGGATATTGATCACAGTCTCATTCAATCCATTATAATTAGTGGTTGATGAATAATATTGACTAAATAAATACGAATGTATACCTCTTTATGGTGCCATTATGCTAACTATATGTAAAAACTTAATAATCAGTACCAAAAATGGCTGCCAAAATGGCCACCCGATGTGAAAAATACTATTTTCTATCACTTCTGTTTATCACTTGTTGCTCTCTGAACTGGGAAACAATGGGTATATTCTTTCAATGATCGTGTCAACTGATCATTCCAGCAATGACATGTCTAATCGATTAGATCATAGTTTACTCCGGTCCTTCACTAATAAGTTATAACGAATGCGGTATAACATTTAATCAAAATCTACTTTGGGGTTCTGGTCACATTTGATATTTAGGGATGAGCAGATCTTGTCTACAAAATAATTGAGCGTTTATTTGTGAACATTCCATCTCAAATAGACCAAAAGAAACAATAAATTTTATCTAATATGGCTTCCAAAACGAAAATAGTAGACTCTGCCCAGCTTATCATATAATCGAAGTTGTGAGTGGTGGATGCAGTTGATAGTTGGCTAATATACATGTATGTGGCTCATATGAATCAAAACTATTTATTTTCAATCGTTTGGTGGCTTCCCGCGGGTTGACAAAATCTCGACGTATCAGTGCTATAATGTCGTAACTCCATTATGGCGGGAAAGAGTATTTGATACCATTCGAATCGTGAGAAATCCAATCCGATGGACCAAACTGTATTTGCATTGGATGACAAATATTTGCACAAACCAGTGAAGCAAATGTCATATCTCCAGCGATCTTTAGAATTATTCGTGCTATGAAGTCGTATGTCCCACAGCAGCCAATCGGACGCTTCAGGTTGTCCACGTGACTTCTGTTTTGTGTTTGTGAATTCTAAAATGTGTGCCATATGGTAGTATCTCCATGTTAGTCACGTGATCATTTGGTGATTTAAATTTTGTGATTGTTCCACACATTTCTGTATGATGATGCACATGGGTGAATTTTCATAGTGTAGAATATGCACTTTTTAGTTCATAGACACATGCGATTGCCACCATATTTAGCTTAATCTGCATTTATTAGCACAACTTCGTTATAGCACGGAAACGAATCGTCCCTGGCATAAGCAAAATGTCATGTCTCCAAACAAGCTATTGCTTTTTAAAAGAAAACGAGGGAGTAAACAGAAAACAATATGTGGTTCAATGAACAGCTAATGTCAGTTTTCATTGGGATAAATACAACAATACGTCATGCTTTGTCAACATTAGGAGAAATGTTGTCTAAAAACTTCAACCTTCATTTTCTCGGAAAGTGAAAATGTGGGTTACATTATAGCACTGATGCGACGAAAATTAACTATTCGGGCTCGGCCATCATTTTCAAGTTTCAAACTGGAACTAAATGTAGCCCATGGATTCCCCATTTCGACATGTAAGAAAAGTAGTTTTACTCTGATCTCTTCCCAGATATCAACTCTCCGGTAAATGGTGATCTCTTATGTTCTAGAAAATACGTGTGCCAAATACATATATGTCTGAAGAAACTATCCCCATACATTGTTTACACATCGACTCCGTAATTATGTGGACAGGCGGGATTTTCAAACATCGAAACCGTCCGTACAAACAATAAAAGTTAATAGGAAATCACGTTGGATGTAGGTCTAGAGTACGTCGTCCGCATGAAATAGTTTTCGTGTCATTAATTTGCACATATTTCGTGCTCTGATGAGCATGGATGAACGCCTTATGCGGCAGTTTGATTGTCTAGCATACGGAAAATAACATGTTCATTGTTCACATTTCTTAGACAAACATGTTGTTAATCACCATGTTCATGTGGCATTTCTATCCAATGACAACCTTGAAATACCAGTCCATGAAGCTAAATGGTTGATACCTTTACGCCTATGGGTCAGATCCAGCCGTGGCGCACATTGTGTCTACATATCATTGATGAAATTCACTAAATGTGTAGAAGATATCGGTGCGTCTATATATTTACTAGAATGTTTCTATCCACATGTAAATACCCACAATCGCATGACACGGAATAGTCACATGGAGTGTGAAGGGTATACAATGTACGTGGGAATTTTCATTTTTCCTCTTGATATTGAAGAAAATAATTTTGAAACTCCCCAGCTCCGATAACCAACTTGCCCACCAATCAAGGAGATGTTCTCACTTGTCCGGCAGGTATTGTATCGGAGGTAGGTGTGATAATCCTCAACATGAAAGAGTTGCCGCTTATAGTCTGTATCTGCAGTTACTTAGGTTTTTAACTGTTTTACAGTTTTTTTATTTAAGCAACATTTGGGCTGATTTACCGGTATTCCATTTGGGGACCATTTGAACAACAGTTGCACTTAACGATTAATATAATACATTTATACAACATAATAATCATCACATACAATACAATATAACACATCAAAAGCCAGAAAATTTTCCACATGAATCTAAATAATCTAACACCCCCAACTGCCCTTCTCTATAGACTCTTGTAATGACGAAGGCTGTTGTTGACGCTCCTGTATTTTCTCTGCTGTGGTCTGACGCGACCACCATTGCTCACTTGTAGTATTGTCGACTCATGATACGCCTGTTCTTTTTTAATGAAATCAATGAAGTTGAACATGTTCGGCTTGCCCCCCCCCCCCGGCAGATAATTTTGCAGTTTCTTATGCCAGCCTTCGACATGGTTTGTTGTTCTTGGACCGTCATTGTCGAAGTGATTCCATGTCTGTCTACCGTGGTCGCCTTCCACCCAGTACGATGTGACATAGTCCGTGAATTTCTCGATGTCGTTACCTGCTGGTGCCTCTTCAAGTACTTCGAACCAGGCGTCGCTGATATCACCTACCGGCAGGAATGGTAAAGCAGTTGCCCTTCGAATCAGCTTCTTCGTTTCACCTTCGTGCGGAAGTTTGGCCGTTGTTGTTGCATACTTATATATTGCCTGGCTGAGGAGTCGAAAAAATCTCTCATAGGTCGATTGCTTCTTGTCTGGTAGTAGGCCGTAGACGAGGGGGTGCATCTGGCCGTCGATAAACGCATGTATGGAATATAGCTGTTGGAATGTCTTCGGGCATTTGTCGAATGTTCCATCGCAGAAGAACATCTGGGCGTTCGACAAGTGCTGCAGATTCTCGTCGGTGCTGAAGATGAGTAGTCTGTCAGTCGTACCATCGTCGATGAGTAGAAATTCTCTGTCCATTGTCGTCTTTGTATACCGTTCTGGTAACTGAATGGCATTTCGTTCTCGTGGGAGTTTTGGGTGGAGTTTCGCCCGGGATATGTAGAGTGACGCTTTCTTCTTCGAACAGCATCGCCAATGTACACTGTCGTTTCTTCGAGACTTAACACAGAACTTATAATTGTTAAAGATGAGATATTTACCACCGCGAGCATTAGGAATGAAATAGATGTGTACTTGAGCGTTTGCCATTTTGATATGATCTGTCTTTGTGAACCTCTGTGATTTATATGTTAGCGTGAGAACATGATGAAATCTGGAAATCACTCACTTGAGTTGTTTTCAGTGACAAGAGTTCATATCGTGATATACAGTCATTGCCGGTAAGTTTGGGCTACATTTTGCTTAAACAAACACTGCTTGCCGCGATGTGATCACTAGTCACGCATTGTAAAAACAGACAATAACCTGCCGGCTCAGATGCATTCACACATCCCTGCCGGATAAGTGAGAATAAGCCCAATCAAGTAAACCCCAGATTATTCGCTTTTCCCTCCTGTCCTTTTCACTTTCGCCAACACTGGAAAACCCATTATAGCCTGATGCTTCCGGACTGTCGTTATAAGTAGAAATATTGACACTGTGTTTTCAAATAATCCAGATGCGAGGCAATTTAATTTCTTTTTAATTAATTTCCAGATAGTCCCTCGTAATAAGTGGACATCGTGTTGGATCCTGCAGTAGATACTGCTTAGTTGAAACATTACGGGCTCACTGATTGTGGTAGTAGATTATTGGCAACATGTTTAATAGGTCTGTAATCGCTAGCTCACAACCGAAGTGTTGTTTTGGCTTTCCTCTGAGCAGAACTTAATTTCGACAATTTTCGGTGGCCATTTTGGTTGCCATCTTAGCATTTTGAATCGTGATTGGTTACTCATACCCACAAAAAACATTGATTTCAATCAATGATGTGTATTGGGGCCGAATTGGCGTTTTCGTGAATAACTACATATTTGCCATTTTAATTATTATTGGCGACCATGTTGGACGCCATCTTGAATTCTGTATTTTCCCCAAAGCGGATTTTAGCGGATTTTGGATATGTTATAAACGAGATTCTCCCGCATCGAATGACAACAAAACCGCTTCTTTACCAATTCCTTCTGGGTCTAACCCTCTGACGACCATTCTAAATATCTGCCATTTTCCATAATTTGACCGCCATTTTGGCAGCCATTTTAAGACAAAGTGCCAATTTGGGTTTCATTGAATTGGAGTATTTATAGATAATGGTATTCCCAACTTACATTGTACAGTTCTGTCCATTTCTTGTTGATATATGACTGGAATCCCAATGGCGATTTTTGTGGAATTTTATACCGCGTTCTGTAAAATCAAATTTTTGAGGGTGTAGATGAGTCTGGGACCCCATTTATGGTATCTTTCATTGCTCCAATGCTGAATTAACATGAATATGACTAATCAATGTCACCAGTCTGAACCATTATCAAACAACAGGAATTAATCTTTAAGATATTAAGCAAAAACTTCAAATTTTCGAGTTTAGGCCGCCATTTTGGCAGCCATCTGGGGCGAGGGGTTCCATTTTTTCTATAGTTATGTGACATAATACTTTACCTTCGCAAAAATGTTTATATTTGTATAAATATGGCAACATTTGTTCTCATTATGTTGAATTAATCTCAGTCAGAATCTCTTTTGACTAAAGGCGGCCATGTTGGACGCCATCTTGGATCCTGGATTTTGCCCAAAGCGGATTTTAGCGGATTTTGGATATGTTGTAGCAGAGATTCTCCCGCGTTGAACACCGAGATCGCTTCTTTACCAATTTCTTCTGAGTCAACCCCTTTTTTTTTTTTGCGTACCACGACCACACCTAGTACACCCCTTTGGCATCATCTAGATGGTCCCCTGTGAATTTCTATAGATATATATACGCCAAAAATTAGTCAATACCCTCTCTCCGGCTACAACATTCTACCCGCGGATGGAACCTGGCTCCGTTTCGAACGCACCCATATGGCAGGCCATGATCATTACTCCACTCGGGACTCGACAGAACGCCCATCGAATTCCAACAACCATTTCCAGATCGGAGCTGTTATAAACCAAATAACTTGGATTTGAATATAAACCCACCGATTCGTAAATTTTGTCGCCCATGGTGTGTGCTAAATTATCATTTTAACGTGAATAGTGTGTAATGAGTTTTCTGCGTGCGTGCATTTCACTTTTGTATCTTCGTTCGCATCTCCAACGCACTGCATCTCATATACAACCAAACAAAATACAAACATTACATTAATGGGATCAAACAAGCCTTAGTTATAAGATGTATGCTTAATCTAACGTAATGACGACGTATATCCAATTCTTTCATTTGCGATAACAACGATAACACATAGAAAAATGCAAACATCATACTTTTCGTACGAACAATTTGTATATTGTTATAAACCGTAGCATACTGCAAATGGACATCCAATTCTTTCCGTTGGTATATGTTTGCCGAATTGGAAATGACTCATTTTATATATTCACAAAATAAAACACCACTGATACGACGTCATATAAGTTTTATCAAAAAGCTAAATTGAAACAAACGCTCCTTATTCATGCCATATAGCGAATCTTCTTACAGAGAATGCTCTTTTCTGCTCGGTTACGTCAAACCTCGTGTAGATTGCTTTGTGAATATACAGCGAAATTCATTTTATTCTTCGGATCCAACGTTCATTGATCGCAGTACATGGCAATTTATCTGCCCATGTGAGATAAGACTTCTGAGAAAGGGACGGATATTGTCGGAGTTAGGAACGTCCAACATCGGGAAGTCGTCAAATTGGAGTCGTGTTTCCATGTTGAAATTCTGCAAATATGCAGTGCTAAAGAGAACCGACATTAAAGCATTCTCATTAATCTTCCGATTATACGTGCATTGATGTGGAGTGATCAGGTAACATTTATATCATAATAAGTAGCTTATTATACCCCGCAACCATTTATGGTTGGGTGGCGGTGGTATATTGGAACCAGCTTATCCGTCCGTCAGTTCGTTCACCAATATGTATATATATATCTAATTTTTCCCGATAGATTTTGGAGGAATATCGTAATCAGCATGTCTACATCTACGTGCGTCCGGCTGAGATGGTTTCTGATTGATAACTTTAGCATTAGTTAACTGATTCGTATGTGACATGTCCGTGGTATTTCTACAGTGTTAGATTCGAAGTATAGTAGATCTTCAATTATACAAATATCCGTCTTTATCACATTCTGGTGAATGTAATGATTTCATGGAAACGTGAGAAATTAATGGACTGTCCCATTATGCAGAAGAAGAATACGGGACGCTCTCTATTCCACAATCAGAACGAGACGCGTTCATTCCTGCTACATGTAATTAATGTCAGTTATGTGACTTTTGAATGCATATGCCATCTCAAAATATGTGTATGTACATATCTCATGCAAATGTGTTCGTGCTTTGGTCCATTAACGTCAATAACAGACACATGAGCAATTACATGATGTAATATGTTATCGTTGTTACAGTATTTTACTGTTCACAAAACACTTTAAAGACATACTACGTACATGCACTTGTTCGGGTGCGTGAAACTGATAGTACTCAAGCGCTATGCCAACTGGAGAAATGTGATATTCTATTAACATCGCTGAAAATCTGAAGCAAATGGACCTTTAATACCACTCCATAGAAAATATCGTCTGAACTACGTTCAATTGTAAATACTCGATTCGGGACATATCTATCGTCGATAAACTAACGAAAATTGAGCGTTACTGCATTTAATTAACATATAAGAATAAGCATTTGTGTCAGTGATTACCAGGCTTCAGTGATTTTCAGTTGAATTGTTCTAAAGGGCAATCATTTCACAGCACCTATAGACACAACAGTCACTGACATTACATTCCCCATGCAGTCCGTGCACATTTCGCAAATTCGCGTTTTTTAAATTGGATGCAGCATGTCCGATGTGCGTCGGATGGCATATTATGCTACGCATCTGTCCGACTAAGTCACTTCGATTCTATTGTCTTATTTAAATAGCATTTCATTGAATACGAAACAGTTCTTACGTCAATACATATCACACATGCAACTATTAAAATGCATGACAATATATTCAAAGTGTTTGCCAATGCTAACATCGAGATGATGAACACGATTTTAGGCATTCACTGTTTGTTATCTGCGCAATGAAGTATATCAGTGTTTGTCGGGCGGCAAATCTGTATCGTGCACTTTAATAATTCCAACCACATACCACCCCACTGCATATAGAAATCACCGTTATCGTGCAGTAGCTGACAAACTTTACAAGACATTTATGTCCGCA
Source organism: Siphonodentalium dalli (assembly GCA_032622095.1). NCBI lineage: Eukaryota > Metazoa > Mollusca > Scaphopoda > Gadilida > Siphonodentaliidae > Siphonodentalium > Siphonodentalium dalli. The sequence continues at coordinate 146,046,784 of CP136064.1, read as the reverse complement.
AAGCACAAATCGGCGCTTGTCTAGATTTGAAAGGGCCATATTCGCATTTGTTGGGCGACATATGCGACCCAGTTCACGATAACATTAACAATCTGAGCAATGTGATCACCATGTTGCGATGTAAGGAGGCCATGTATTATTTTGTATATATTTAGTGTATATATAAATGGATGAACAGTGGACTATTGTACTCTTTAAGCCACCAAAAAAGCCGGACAGAGATATTCAATTCATAGTTAATATCCCCCGCCAAATTGAAAATTTGCGGGGATATAATGGACCCCGTCCGTCTGTCCGTCCGTCCGTATGTCCGTCCCGAATTTGTAAGAGTCATACCTTGAACAAATGTCAACGGATTTCAAAGATTTTTGGTATACGGGTTCACCTGACCATTACCTAGCATGAGTTTGCAAGCCAGGTCCGGTCGGATATTTTTACCGGAGTTATTGGACTTTGTTTATTATTTTTGTAGAATTTACCAAATAGACGACGTTACAGGGCACATTTCCACAAATGTCAACGGATTTCAAAGATCTTGGTATATGAGTTCACATGAATAGTATCTAGAGCGAGTTCGCAAACCAGGTCCGGCCGGATATTTTGAGCCGAGTTATTGGACTTTATTTATATTTTGCATGCAAATGGACGACGTCACGGGGCTCATTTCCACACATGTCCATGGATTTCAAAGATTTTTGGTATATGAGTTTACATGACTATTATCTAGAGCGAGTTCGCAAACCAGGTGTGGCCGGATACTTTTAGCAGAGTTATTGGACTTTGTTTATTTTTTGCATGCAAATGGACGACGTTACAGGGCTCATTTGATCAGTATCTAGAACGAGTTCGCAAACCAGGTCCGGTCAGATATTTTCAGCAGAGTTATTGGACTTAGTGCAAATGGACGACGTCATATGGCTAACTTCCACAAATATCAGTCCTACAATGAGTTCACAAGCCAGGCTTTATGACAAAATCCCACATCTTGTCGAGAATGCACTTCCACAACTGCACATTTCGGCAGAGAACGCAAACATTGACAATGCACTTCCCCAACTGCACATTTCGGCGGGGGATACCGCCGTCTGCGACTGCTTGTTATTTTAGACCAATGGAACTATTTCAAATTTGTTATTTAAAGAGATAATCCGTCTTTAATGCAAATACAGGTACGTTGGTATACTGTCTGATCGCCCAAAAAGCTTGACCACAAAGCAACCTGCACACCAGAGAGCTCACTTCGGGCGGGTTCAGACATTAGGCAAATTCCACAAAATTCAGAGGGGGAGGGGGGTAAAATTCGCGAATCCAGATAAAACTAAATTGATGAAAGGATGTTATGTGTAGTATATATTTGCAATTTTCTAAGTTTTTTTTTCGCGAATGAGAATAGAATGTTGCACGGACGTTTAGTATATGTATACTATCACCGCCATGGTCCAGTAATAATGTTAACACCAGAAGGGTGCTTGGCTTTTATCATACTCTGCATCAATCGTGATCGAGTAATACTATTACAACTATTAATATTATAAGTAGAGAACTATACCGTGCATCATGTTTTATACATCATACATGTTTGGGATCACTTCCAGTTCACAAACGAGGTGGATACAAATAATACTATTTCGGAAATAGCGAGTTAACGTGTAAATATCAACATGTAATCACTGAAAATTAAGTCAGGTAAACGTATAATTCCTTCGTTTTCGGTGTCATATAGTGTGAAACACATTCTGAAGAAGAAACACTGAGTACCTGTCTTATTCTTATGTAAAATAGCTGATAAATATATACCGATATGGGTTGATAAATTGGAGCATTAGCCTCATAATCCTAACTACAGATTTTAATTCTAACTTTAATAACATTTTAATTCTTATATTTTAATTCTAACTTAACATTTTAATTCTTATATTTTAATTCTTATATTTTAATTCTAACTTAACATTTTAATTCTAACTTAACATTTTAATTCTTATATTTTAATTCTAACTTAACATTTTAATTCTAACTTTACATTTTAATTCTTATATTTCAAGTCTAACTTAACATTTTAACTCTAACTTAATCTTTTAATTCTTACTTATTATCTGCCAGTCATACGCGGGGGAGGTTCTCAGTTGTCGATTGAATAATGCAACTTCTGCTGTCCAGTCAGTGGCGGGGTTAATATGTGTGGCTTGGGCGAATATCGGCCTTTCGTTAGACACCAAAAGGAGCCCTCAACGTGCTGTATTCCTCGAGATATCGACCGTTTCACGCAATTTGAAATTCTGTTCCGCAGATTGTCGTTCTATTCCATATTCCATCCCATCCCGCAGATTGGCATATCCCGCCGCCCGATCGCAGCGACACCTTTCGTTACAATTATTATAGAAGTGCAGGCGCGTTATTAGGGTCACAATCACAACTTCCAGAATCCATTTTATGTTTGTTTGAATTTTTGCCTTTCAAAACCTAATTAAGTCTTCAAAGACTTGTTTTGAAGACTTATTTTAATCTTAGAAGACTAAATGAGTGATCAAAATTAGTCTTCAAAGACTTTAAAAACTTTTTTAAAAAGTGTTCGAAGTCTAAAATAGTCTTCAAAATAAGTCTTCAAAATGAGTCTGAAATAAATCGACAAAAACAGCCTTTGATGACCCAAAAAAGTCTTCCAAGGATACGAAAAGAGAGGTATATGTATGAGATATATTTGAAAATCTTGAAATGGGAACTCTAGGAATTATTGAAGTCATTTGTCTGAAATGACAAAGAAAAGGGATAATAGATTTATGAAGATGCTATTTCCATGATGTGTAGAATTTAATTATGTTTGAATTAATACATATACATGTATAACAGCTAGAGCTCATTCTTCTGGTGTTACAGCTGGTGCAGTAACCTGGAATAGAACAAACAATTTTCATGGGTGTGAAGCATATATATAGAGGATCTACAACGAGTTCCCAGTTTATAGCGGAATTTACAAAATGAGTCCAATAAATTAGGAAAGACTCGTCCCAGACCTAATTTACTGGACGAGTTTTGTTAACTCTGTTATAAACTGGGACGAGTTGTAGATTCTATTTATTACATGATCCAAAACCTCGACAAAACATACATAAATCAACAAATGGGATGCGAAACTAACATCGGCTTCTATATAAGACCTGCGATGGAGTTTCATGTAACTATGAGTTGTTTGCCGCGTAAAGAAATAGTCCCAGACAAATAAAGACTCTTTGGCGTAAATAATGGCGTATATTTAATGATATAACTTTTCAAACTTTTCATTCATTATAATTTATTGGAAAAAATATTGGAAACCATATTATTCTGAGACATAGCGTACGGAATGTATAAAGACGACAAACCGGAAGTCAAAGGTCACCTGGCACTATTTCCTGTTATTAAACAAACGTTTAATATCACAATTTATAGAATGGGTTTATTGAATGGAATAAGTGTAGGATCATGTAATAAATCTTGATAATATATCTTGATATAATTTAAACCTCTATTTTACTGTCTCATTTTCCTTGATTCTGATTGGACAAGTCCTAACAAGGCCTTAGTTAGTTGTTGCTTGTATTTCTCGATAAAGATGTAAGTGGCCCATGACTGGTGTAGTAAATCTAGAAGGGTTAAAAATTAACATTTGGTGAGTCGATTATCCCTAAGGCAAATTTACCTATTGTGTATCGTTGGTTAATGATCCTTTCTCAGTCAAAATCTCAGTGAATGGAAAGAGTTTGCTGCCAAGTAAAAACTTGCATCTTTCACCATCTCTAATGTCAGGGTACACAAAACCTCCATTTAAACTGATACAAGTGTTGATGAGAACATGGAACATGATTTCAAGTGACCTCACCTTTTTGTTATGGCACCTTGCAATGGTGATCTTCAGGGATAACTTTTAATGCCAAGCTTTTGGAGACAGTTCCTCCCATCTGCACTTTCGGCATCTGCCTTGGTGTACTCTGAAATGAAGAAAGCCTATTCACATGTCAAACAGTGCAGGTGAAATAAACAATGAGGACAAATGAATGGATATTGATTTTGTTCAAGAATATACTGATAGTATAGTATAATGATAGTATTAAACAAGAGATGGACTGTCGTCCGGTCCATACCCCCTCGTGGCATACCGCCTCGTGTGGGCATATCTATAACTTATGAGGGCTATACTCAGACAGATGGACCCAAACACCAGCATTTTCATATAAACAAAGATGAGTAACTATAGAACAATAAAAACAAAACAAACATTTGAATGTGCCATTAAATGTCCTCATAGTGATGAACATCCATACAAAATTTCGTTGAGATCCGAGCATTACTGATCAAGTTATGAGCTGAACAGACATTGGATGGACCAAACAACCAACATTTCCAGATAAACAAAGATGAATAACTCTAGAATGGAAAAGCAGAACAGAACAATGGAACCCTCTATTGAATGTCCTCATAGTAGTGAACATCCGTACCCAATTTCATTGAGATCCCAGCACAACTGTTGAAGTTACGACATGAAGAGACACCAGACCGACCAAAAAGCCAACATTTCCAGATAAACGAAGATGTATAACTCTAGAATGGAAAATCCGAACAAAAAAATGGAACCCTCTTTTTAATGTCCTCATAGTAGTGAACATCCAGACCAAATTTCATTGAGATCCCAGCACAACTGTTGAAGTTACGACATGAACAGACACCAGACAGACCAAAAATCCAACATTTAAAGATAAACAAAGATGAATAACTCTAGAATGGAAAATCCGAACAAAACTGAATGCCCTCATAGTAATGAACAGCCATACAAAATTTCATTGAGATCCGAGCACTACTGTTCAAGTTATGACATGAACAGACATCGGACGGACGGACAGACGCACGGACGGACGGACGGACAGGTGCAAAACAGTATACCCCCCTTTTTTAAAAAAGGGGGTATAATTATGAGTGTGATATTATACACAAAACACTGCATGTGTGAGTCAAGCGTTTATTTATATACAGCACGTAAATAGTGAGCAATATGCAAAACATTCAACATTTTTTTAGCAGATTGATTCACAGTGACCCATTCAACATTCAAAGGCAATGATTAGCAAATGCTATACCGGTACATGTATGTTCTAAACAACTTGGTGACATTTCTAAGTGGGTCTCCACAATGTTAAATTTTTTTTTGCTTATCACATATTTTTTACGTACTGTTTGTTTACATAACATGTTGTTTCTTTACATAACACAGAGTACTAGTACGACAATAACATGCAATCAACCCAATATTTATGATTGGTCTAAGAAAAATATTTGTTTATACTATAACATTCTTTCTAATTATGGCAGTTTTAAAAGTACTAAATCCGATTCGATGGTCCCCATATCATCAGATTCCAACAACAACAAGATTTTTTTAAATGCCTTTTCAGTTGTCAGAATCGATTAATTGTTCAAATATATCAATACTAACCATAGTCAACTATAGCATAAAATCGACAAAAACCTGTATTTTATCAAGTTTTTGTTCAATGAATATTGCCAGTTTGTCAAATATCTGACAAAAAAAACCACTTAATTTTAGAGTTATCCATCTTTTTCAGCAATTTGGCCAGAGAAAGTATTCTCGTCTGCTGTTTACTGGGCCACCTAAAATTAAAATAATAGACTTATAAAAATTTATATCTGATCACGCTGAGCTTTGATTGGTGGGTTCCTCGACCCGGATCAAATATTTTTTACCTCCGCAGCAGTCCGAAGTCAAGGAAATAGTAATCTGCGAGGGTTAATTCAGATTGAGTACCTTTAACAGATGTGACTGTTTTATGCATCGATGACGACATTGATTGCTTATTAATTACAACAATCTGCATAAATACGTTTTATGGAGAAAATATATTAGAAACACTAAAATAGTAAATCTACCCAGGTGATTTTGTGTGTTAAATTTTGTGTGTTAAAATATTTATACCATAGTAAAACTACATCGTAGTTAGGAAAATAGTTCTTATGTAACATTCATTTAAAATTGAAGTTGTCATAATTTCAATTAGTTATGAGGAAAATTGCTTGCATTTCATTCAAATGTAGATTACTAGTGTTATATGATCTTGGACAAATATGAATTGGAATATCAAGTGACTGATGGCTTAGAAACAGGTTGACATCATGACGTAAATGTTCACATCACTATGCGTGAAGCAAATTCCTTATTGCGCTGTGTGGGTGTCTGTGGTGAGAATATACATCCCAAGCCCCGAATGCAGATTTTTTCTGATATCATGCAATTATTTTTCAAAATCATTTCTAAGACAAATTACAGCTTCAAAATGAATTGAAACAATCTGATTCATATAGTAGTGCATGCTATAGCCTCATACAAGTGAGGGGGCTCTATAATTATTTTTTTTGCCCACAATTTCTCCCTTTAACAGTTGAAACCATGGGGTGGGTCTGGTTTTGGTCGAGGAAAACAATTGCAGTGAAAAAAAATCCATTCTCATCTTTTTATGAGAAAAGATGAGAATGGATTTTTAAATTTATTATGCATAGAGGATACCTGTGTGTTTTGAGTGAATACCGGAAGTATCTAATGAGTGGTCACAGTGAGATACTGGAATCATCACAAGTGATGATTCCAGTATCTCACTGTGACCATGTATGAGGTAATTCCGGTATTCACTCATAACACAAAGGTTTTCTTTTTATTATATTATATACAGAAAGACCACGTGGTTCAATAAAATACTGTCGATAACTCAGAATACACATGCTTCAAATGTGTGTAATCTATATTCTGTTGACCCAATATTCTTTGCCGATTGAGCTAAATACATACAATGTCATTTACGTTACCATTGACTTATTGGCCACCTTTCTACTTATTGGCCGACTTTTTCACTTATTGGCTTTTGTTACTTATGATGCAGGTAGCGTTCTACTTATTGCAGCCGATAACCTATAGCTAATTAATGATGGTGTGTATGTAAATGTACCTTCTGCCGCAGTCCATCTGTTATTGTCAAGACTTGGTTTTTTCATTGTTTTTCTTTTCTTAGCCCAAGACCTGAGCTAATGCTCAGCTCTTCCTGGCTGAACAGAATGTCAATGTGTTGGTTGAAAAAGTATCCTGCTGGATCAGGTTTGCTACTCGCAGCAGCTTGTGCCTTGGACAGGGTTGTTATATGCACCAAAAGATCCGCAAATCTCTCTGGATGGTTGGCGTCCACCAACAATTGTCCCAAGACAATAGTCTAAAAGAGAATAGAAACATATAACGATGTATAAGGATGATCAATTTTTATGTTTACCCATACCATAGTATGGTAAACATAGTGTCGTTGCCCGGATTGACCACTCGTCGTTCGTCCGTCTGTCTGTCCGTCCGTCTGTCTGTATGTCTGTCCGTAGACACTTTACGAGTAATGCGATAACTCAAACATTTTCTATCCGATCGAAACCTAATTTTGTATATGGGTTTCTCAGCCAAAAATACAGATCGAGTTCGAATATGGTTTGATCCGATTAATTTTAAAGGAGTTATGACCCTTTTTCGAAAAACAAATTGAAAAAAAAAGTTGTTTTTTTAAATTTATTTTTAACTTTTATAATAATAATAAAAATGAAAGTGCTCAACTTTGTAAAGAAGGTATTTTTTTTGAGATGAGCAATGAATAGAGAGATTAAAAAGGAGTGTAAAAATGAGCAGTAAAGAATTTAGTCACACACAGAGTAAAATCCAAGATGGCTGCTGGCGGCCATGTTTTTTGGCCGAATGATCCCAAAATGACTCGTTCCCATCTACATGTCATTATTAACATCCATGGCAAATTTCATGATGATCCGACTAAAGGTACGACCTGTACCCCGTGCTAAAGGATTTAGTCATACAAAGAGTAAAATCCAAGGTGGCTGCTAGCAGCCATGTTTTTTGGCTGAATGACCCCAAAATGACTCGTTCCCATCTACATGTCATTATTAACATCCATGACAAATTTTATGATGATCAGTCTAAAGGTACGACCTGTAGCCCGTGCTAAAGGATTTAGTCATACAAAGAGTAAAATTCAAGTTGGCTGCTGGCGGTCATGTTTTGGGGCCGAATGACCACAAAATGACTCGTTTCCCATCTACATGTCAATATTAACATCCATGACAAATTTCATGATGATCAGATAAACAGTACGACCTGTGGCCCGTGCTAATGGATTGAATTTTGAAATCAAAGATGGCCACTGGCGGCCATGTTTTTTGTACGAATGACCCCAAAATGACTCGTTCCCATCTACATTTCAATTTCAACAGCCATGACAAATTTCATGATGATCAGACTAAAGGTACGACCTGTAGCCCGTGCTAAACGATTTAGTCATACAAAGAGTAAAATACAAGACGGCTGCTGGCGGCCATGTTTTTTGGCCGAATGACCCCAAAATGACTCGTTCCAATCTTCATGTCATTGTTAACATCCATGTCAAATTTAATGATGATCAGACTAAAGGTATGATCTGTAGCCCGTGCTAAAGGATTTAGTCATACAAAGAGTAAAATCCAAGATGGCTGCTGGCGGCCATGTTTTTGGGCTGAATGAACCCAAAATTACTCGTTCTCATCTACATGTCAATATTAACATCCATAACAAATTTCATGATGATCAGACGAACAATGCGACCTGTGGCCCGTGCTAATGGATTGAATTTTGAAAAAAAGATGGCCACTGGCGGCCATGTTTTTTGTACGAATGACCCCAAAATGACTCGTTCCCATCTACATTCCAATTTCAACAGCCATGACAAATTTCATGATGATCAAACTAAAGGTACGACCTGTAGCCCGTGCTAAAGGATTTAGTCATACAAAGAGTAAAATCCAAGATGGCTGCTGGCGGCCATGTTTTTTGTCCGAATAACCCAATGAAAGTGTCAATGACACTGTAGCTCAACTTAGGTAGGGGAATAATTTAATGGTTGACAGTAAATGGAGGAACAGGAAAGTTGCTAATTGAAATGTCTAACCTGCGCCAAAGGATTTAGTGATGCAAAGAGTAAAATACAAGATGGCTGCTGGCGGCCATGTTTTTTGGCCAATTGACCCCAAAAGGACTCGTTCCCATCTACGTGTCATTGTTAACATCCATGACAAATTTTATGAAGATCTGACCAAAGCTACGACCTACAAACTTCATGATGATCAGACGAACAGTACGACCTGTAGACCGCGCTAATGGATTGAATTTTGAAATCCAAAATGGCCCGCGCGAAAGGATTTAGTCATGCAAAGAGTAAAATCCAAGATGGCTGCTGGCGGACATGTTTTTGGACAGAATGACCCCAAAACGACTCTTTCCCATCTACATGTCATTGTTATCATCCATGACAAATTTCATGACCATCTGACCAAAGCTACGACATGTAGCCCGCACCAAAGGATTTAGTCATGCAAAGAGTAAAATCCAAGATAGCTGCTGGCGGCCATGTTTTTTGGCCGAACGACCCCAAAATCACTCGTTCCCATCTACATGTCATTATTAACATCCATGACAAATTTCATGATGATCAGACGAATAGTACGACCTTTAGCCCGCGCCAATGGATTGAATCTTGAAATCCAAGATGGCTGCCAGCGGCCATGTTTTTTGGCCGAATGACCCCAAAATGACTCATTCCCATCTACATGTCAATGTCAACATTCATGACAAATTTCATAAAGATTAGACCAAGGTACAACCTGTAGCCCGCGCCAAAGGATTTAGAAATGCAAAGAGTAAAATCCAAGATGGCTGCTGGCAGCCATGTTTTTTGGCCGAACGACTCCAAAATCACTCGTTCCCATCTACATGTCAGTGTAAACATCCATGACAAATTTCATAAACTTCCGACCAACGCAACGACCTGTAGCCCGCGCCAAAGGATTTAGTCATGCAAAGAGTAAAATCCAAGATGGCTGCTGGCAGCCATGTTTTTTGGCCGAACGACCCCAAAATCACTCGTTCCCATCTACATGTAATTATTAACATCACTGACAAATTTCATGATGATCAGACGAACAGTACGACCTGTAGCCCGCGCCAATGGATTGAATCTTGAAATCCAAGATGGCTGCCAGCGGCCATGTTTTTTGGCCGAATGATCCCAAAATGACTCGTTCCCATCTACATGTCAATGTCAACATTCATGATAAATTTCATAAAGATCAGACTAAAGGTACGACCTGTAGCCCGCCAAAGGAAATTGTTGACGGACACACGCACACACACACGCACACACGGACGACGGACGCCAAACCATGGCAATAGCTCATTGACATTGTCATTTGTTTTCATGTAGATATTGATGATTATGATAAAAGTTGATAAAAAGATTTCCAATGTGTCCCTTTAATTTTTTTAAATAATTTAAAAAATTAATAATTTATGTTAAAAAAAATTGAAAAACTAACACCATTATAACTCTGGCAAGGGTACCCCGAATCACCACACCAAATTTGATTAAATCGGTCCAAAATCTTGTGTTATGTACTGGTAAATCTGTTTGAAGCAACATTAAATCCAATTCACCAATTGCCTTTGGACTACTTAGCTATTGATAAGGCTATATTATTTTCTGATGTCTCTTATGCCAATGTGCAAATAATCTGATAAAGAAGGTTATGGTATTTAATTTAAAATAAAGATTCAACAATAAACATCACATGATATTAACAGTAGACTTGGACATCTGTGCTGCAGAGTTATATCTTCAGATGGTCTGATATCATTATAATTGTTATTGGTTTAATAGAGAGGTCAGTGTTCAACATAAATAATTCCTGTGATATTTTGACAGCTCTGCTATATAATTGATGTTAATGGGTCAGTGGTGAGGTTGCTTATCTGTATACTAGGACACATTATTATTGTAAACTTAAATTGGACTCTCTTAACCCAAGTATTCCATGTCCAGGTCACACCTACACATTTAACCCATGGGCTTGCTGGCTATGGCGGTTTAGCATTACAGACCATGTACCAGTGCATTCTCTTATATAAATGCCAGTGACCCATAAATTCCAATAATTTGTGTTATGTACATTTGTCTATAATAGTACATAACGTATACTCTATAATTCAACACCAAAACTCTCATTTATCCGATCATATTAAATTTTTATCGCCAAGGGATGGGTTAACATCTGCCGATCGAGATCGGCCTCTCGTTATAAGCTCGTTTTGAAGAAAAAAAACATATCGAAAATGTATGTTATTAGTATGTCTGTCTGTTTGTTTGTCTTTTTTTGTTTCTGGATGATAACTTTAGTAAGTCTGAACTGAGTCTGAACTTACAGCCCTGGGAATTAGCCTAGGTCTTAAGCAGAGACAACATCAGTTTACCTAGGCAATATTTAGGCAATAATATTGCCTAGGTAAAATACGTTCATTATGTTACTAACTTTCATGCTGTCAATCAAAATTAAAACCTCTTTACTAGTGTCCAAACTGACTACCTTTCACTCTTCTTTACATACCGGTATATTATTCTGCAATATCATCTATACACTGACATTGACTTAATTTGACTACAAGGACACTGTTCGGGAGATGGTTGGGAAATTGTACATATATGTTGAGTAGTGGCCTGGAAAAAGTGTTTCCCAATTTAACTAAGAATTTAGTGTTGAAATTGTCCACAATGTCTTATATAACTAATCATAGTAATCATAATAAAAGGTCGCCAACTATGTGCCCCTCGAAATGTGGCTTTTTAGTATGGATAACTTTTTCAAATTTCATTGGACCATGACCAAACTTGGCCTTTGTCTTCAGAAATAAGAACCATGTACCAAATATCAAGAGATTCAGTTGAATTGAAAAACACTCAGATAACTAAAAGTAACTCCTCAGTTTGTTTTTATTTGGATATCATTTATCAAATTGGACAATCTAAATCACCTAGAGGTAGAGCTCATTTTAAACCGAAACGCAGTTTAATTGTTAGCTACCGTAGCTGAGTCAAATACACATATATGTACATGTAAAACTTGACAACATTAAAGAGGGTTGCTCTTTTATGCATGCCTATCATGTTCCTATATCGTGATAGGCATGGGCACGATATGACACAGGCATTGTTTTAAAGTGTACCCCAATACAATGAAATCATGATCAGAATCATTACAGGCCTATTTCAGACTAACAAAATTTTCCTCAACATCACACTGAAGTTAACTGAACATCATAAAGATTTATAACATTTTATCAAATTAGTAGGACAAAACATAATAAATTTGATCAGACTAAGTTTTTGAATTTTTCACCAACAAGTTCACAATATGTCTTGAATGAGTAGCTTTTCTCTGAAGAATAATTTACCTGTTTAGAAGGCTTTCCAAGCAAAGCAATTCCCAATTCCCTTCCAATATATGTCAATTGACGCTGTTGACTGGCTGTGAAGAAAATACAAAATTCATGTTTGAATAAATAAAATTTAATGTGGGCGATTGATCCAAATGTGAAATCTAAGATGGTCACTGGAGGCCATGTTTTTTATCAAATATGGGGAAAAATCTGTGGTTCTCATCTAGAGGTCATACCTGAGATCTATTTAAAAAAGAGATGTTGATTTGCTTGCGTTCCATAGAGTATGGATGCAAGTTGGTCGACCAACTTGCATCGACCAACTTGCATCCATACTCTATGAAACAAAATCAACATCCATTACTTATATTTACACTTAATCAAGTCAACCGGGAGACTAAAAGAGTTTTAAGCGCCCATTTCCAACATTATTATCGTGGCTCGGTGCAAGTTGCGTCTACACAAAAATAGTGCAAGTTGGGGTCAGCACGCGACGTCATGTGACATAATTTCAACCAACCAATGTCCTGCATTTATATTCCACAATACAAATGTATGTGTGAGTGTAAATATAAAAAAAATTGGTGATGATTGGAAGAGAAATGTGGCCTGTAGGATGTGATGATGGTATTCAGTTATCCAAAAAAGAGGGGCCGATCACGATCGGCATATGTTAACCCATCCCTTGGCGATAGGAAATTACTATGATCGGAATCATAAATGAGAGTTTTGGTGTTGAATTATAGAGTATACTGTTATGTACTATTATAGACAAATGTCCATAACAAAAAACTTATTGGAATTTATGGGTCACTCACATTTATATAAGAGAATGCATTGGTACAGCTAAACCACCACAGCCTTGGGTTAAATGTGATAGGTGGCCTGGACATGGAATACTTGGGTTAAGAGAGTCCAATTTAAGTTTACAATAATAATGTATCAAATTCTACCAACAATATAATATACATATAAGCCACCTGACTGCTGACCCATTAATATCAATTATATGGCAAAGCTGTCAACAAATCACAAGAATTGTTTATGTTGAACACTGACCTCTCTATTAAACCAATAACAATTATAATGACTTCAGCCCATCTGAAGATATCACTCTGCAGCACAGATGTGCAAGTCTAATGTTAATACCATGTGATGTTTATTGCTTTCTTTATCAGATTATTTGCACATCAATTGGCATAAGAGACATCAGAAAATAATATAGCCTTATCAATAGCTAAGTAGTTCAAAGGCATGGGTTGGAATTTGTGAATTGGGTTTAAAGTCGCTCCAAACAAATTATGGACCGATTTAAACCAAATTTGGTGAGGTGACTCGGGGTACCCTTAGCAGAGTTATAATGGTGTTAGTTTTTCAATTTTTTTTGCTTTAATTTTTTTTTTTTATTATTATTTAAAAAACAAATATTTTATTATATATTATTTTTATTTATTTATTTATATTCATTTTTTTTATATAAATTCAGCAAGGAAATCAATCTAAATAATTTTTTTCAAAAAAGGGCCATAACTCAGTTAAATAGTTAAATAGATCTGTATTTTGGGCTGAGAAACTCACATACCAAATTTCGTTGCGATCAGATCGCACCATGCGTAAAGTGTCTACGTACAGACAGACAGACGCACGGCAAGTGGTCAATCCAGACAATGACACTATGTTTACCATACTATGGTATGGGTAAACATAAAAACAAAATGTAAAATCCAAGATAGTCATGTATTTTAATGAATTTTCCACCAAAAAAATGATGTCTTACATCTATTTAAGCTCATTCGAAATATCCATAGAAATGTTTTGACAAACAGATGAGGGATGTAGCCTGTATGGTGTGCTGAAGAATTTAGTCTTGCAAAAAAAAATCTAGTTTTCAAATACACCTACTTCCAGTATTTTCATCTGATGAGATTGTTTCTACCCTCTTCTCTGTGACATGTGATTCACCATCTGGCTGGTGCAATTCTGTGAGAGAATATGTGGAGAAAACAGAAGTTTATATTTGTGACATACAGAATTTATCTGTCACTGAACATGTCTGCAGTGACAGAGTATAGATATGAATTTCAATAATACACACTTTCAATGTTGGCCCTCAATGAAATAAGGTGTTGATAGGTTAACTGGATCATGGATAATCAGTGTTTGCTAAGTGTCACTGACCTTATTACTGCATGGGATTTTCTTGATCTTGACCAGTTGTTATTCTGTGGGACTTTAAAGACATGATTTTGAACCACTCCCATATCTGGTCCACTAAATTCACTCGAAAGAACCCTGCCTTGACCAAACAAGTGTTATCGCCATAGGTTCATCCAGTTATCCCATCAACACGCTATAACTTTTTTTTAGGTGAACTAATAGAAGAACTTACCATTCTGAATAATAGTACAGGGTGGAAAATCTCCAAAATCATAATACCAGTACAATTTGGAACAATAGCACAGGGTACTTAATTATAAGAGTACCAGATATTCCCTATACTAGTACATAGTTTATCATGTGTTTATCTATCACATTTACAATAATTTATTGTAAATATTAACAATAGACACTAGTGAATATAAAGTTAAATATGTACCCATTAACTGCAGTAAACATGTATACTTCTATTTTTGAGCAGTTCATACTGACATTTTATTAATCAAAGAATTAGGCAGGTTCACATATCAGACATGGTAAAAATTATTAAACGTACAGGGCCAACTAAGGAACGTATAGGTGCAAATTTCAATTGAAAAAAAAATAATACAAACATACATGTATGACTATTAGGCACTCAAGAGTAATAGTTACCAATTTCTTGCTGTTTATCTTGCTGTTTCTGTTCATCTTGCTGTTTCTTTTCCTCTAGTTTCGTCTGAGCTAAAAAGTTTGAAGAGTTTCATTTCAGTATGGTACATGTATAAGATTTCTTTTCAAATCTATACATTTGAACTTGAGACCAAGAAGATATATCTATTCAAGCCTGCAATCTATTCAAGTGCAAATATTGTGCAATTTTCTCCAATTTAACAGGGCTGCACATATCAAAGGAATAAGGCAATATCAAAGAATGAACACACATAACTCATAAGCCAGTGCTCCCTTACATTTTATTTTAGCAATTTAATATTGTTCTTGAGATATATTTATGGTTTTACCACTATGGGTGAATATCTGAAAAGTGTGCAATTTGAAGTTACGACCATTAGCCTTATAATTACAGAAGTGTGTGCAACAGGAAAAAACAAATAATATTTTGTTCTATTAAAGTATCATAGTACTTATAAACAGGTACATGTATGTGAGGCTCCTAATGGATATATGGGAGACTGGCACAATATATTTAATGCTGCACCAGTCATGAAGGTGTTAAAAATGCACCAAGTCAAATCTCAAATTTTAAATTGTGAAACACTATAATTAATGAAATGGTTAAAAATATTTTAACAATTAATAAAAATATCACAACTTCAAGTAAAAGTACTGTAACAAACAACATACCACAAAATAATTGAACATTTCTTGATTCCAGTTCTTGGACATTGTCCTCCAGTTTTTCTTTGCTAAAATATTTTGTTTTAAGAGTTTCATTTCAAGATAGATATTGGATAATTTCAATCTTTCAAATTAATGATATGAAACAAGGAACACTCAGGACGCTCAAGTCGATGATAAACAAATGCGAATGGTCCAGCCAATGACATATACTGGAAATAGTTCATTTATAAAGGATCTCAGTTGAGTTTCTATTTAATACCGGTATATGGAATTCATTAACCGAGTTCATTAAATTTGATTTGAGCAAAGGTTTACCGAGGCTCAAATCGAATTTACATGATCAAATAAATGCAAAGTTTTTATTGAAAACAACAATCATAAACTTCAGCGATCACAAGTCATTTAAATTATGATGTGACATCATCGCACGCACTAATATTACACGTGTGTCTTACCAATAATAATGAAGATGGTTTTGTGAATTAATTACATGTATATGTGATAAATTAGAAATATGTTTCAAGAGTGCTATAATATTGGATACGGTACAAAATTCATGGAAATAACTTCTTTATGGTTTTCTTTGTTTAAATGTTATCACCCTACTACTATGTGTGACATAATTATTATTTCGACGACACTAATATTTACTGTTACAGCATGTAAAAAAAAACATTTGAAATGTCGCATGCCAAAAACGACTACATAATTATTGTTTCGTTGCTTTACTCTGACCAGCAAAACATGCGAAAATGCTGCATGTTTTTTATCTGTACATATCTGTCTAATTTGTCATGTGCTGAGAGCAATTAACATAATGTACAACACAAATTTGTCGCTTTCAACGTGAATAACAAAACATCTGACATTATCACATTTTATGTGGCGCACCGAAAGCGACAAATTAGGTTCGAAAGCAATGAAACATCAACATTTTGTCACTTGTAAGTTTATTGCATGACAAATTATGTAAAATGTGACATGTTTTCTTGCGTTTCGAAGGCAACACAACTTCACAAAACTTCACTTGCAACAAAATGTGCGACATAATGTCGAATGTTTTGTCAATTTGAACTCGCGATGACTAATGTTGCATTAGCAAACGGTGAATTTGTATTCATCCAAACCTAATTTCTTTATTTCAATTATCAGATTATCTAAAAATCTGAATTTTTTTTATTGAGAAGTTGTCTCCAAATTGTGATAGGCCTAGAAACAAAATTCAAATGTCAACTGGTCAACAAGTCTGACTCAGACCTGGTAATATACTGACTTCGTTTATCAACTTATATTGAAATATAATTCGAGGATCGAACGACATTGATCGGAAACCTCAGGTTATTAGATGAACTAATATAAAATTAAAATTATGTTGTTTTTCATTCATCAACTCAGAAAAATGAGACTAACCTAATCTTGTTCATTGAGGCTCGCATGAATATGAAAAGCTGGCTACAAATGTGATCGCCGTAGAAAAGCTGGCTACATTTGTGATCGATTTAAAAAGCTGGCTACGAATGTGACAGGAGCCTTGTGACAATGACCCCATCAGCATTAGTAATAGTATAATATTATTGAATATCAAAGCTGGCGCAAGAGATTGCACAACGAATTTTGTCGGAAGACTTCATTCGCTGCGATATTGTTATGACTTATGAGTGACATTTGGCTGTGCACTGGTATGCGCCGTCTTCTATTCCCTACGCAAATAAAGGAAACATGAATATGTTATAGTCAAATATCACTATAATAGAGGAATATCGCTATAATAGTGCAATTCAGGATATGCCTGACCTGTGAAATTTCGAGATACCGGCAACCAAAATGCTAATATTGTCCTATATATCACCTTTTCAGTCATTGCGTTCATAAAAGAATTTGAACATACAAAGCTGGCAATAAAAAGACAAATGACGAGTCTTCTAAATCATCGTCATCATTGTTGTAAATCGAATCTAATCGATGCTGTAAAAATATTTAAGACTTCGTCGTTGGTCGCCATTTTAAGTTGTTGTTGTAAAATGATAGTTGTTCAAACTTTATCAGAACCAGGGTTATCATTTTACGGTGAATACCGAGCTTTGCCGAATGCTTCACTGATACTACTGATTCTGTGTACAGTATAAGGTAGCCTCACGTTACCAACGAATCACACGCACGTTCGTCGAATGGAGCAACTTGACGGATATACTCTAATGATCGAGTGCACCCACACAAAAAATGTGCTCGAAATTTATTACGAAAAAATGAAGAATTAACGATAATTTGGAGACAAACTCGATATGAGATTTGGTGATGAGAAGTCAATTTTGACGAGCGATCGACACAACCGGAGAACGACGACCATTTCGGAAGAATAGTGTAATATTTTACGAATTAAAAAGCAAAAGCAGGAAATTATGTGACACTACCCGGGTATATAAATTCGAAAACATGCAAGCCACAGATAATTTACCCGATATTAACATGGACTTGGCCCTCCATTTCTCACAACTGACCAGAACTGACTGCAGAATACAATAATAACTATATTAACTCCTGTCTGGGGCATGAACCAACGGTAAGGGAGCCAGGGTGCCCTATGAAGCCATTGGCTATACTGTGTATGAAGAGGGAGCCAGGATGGTGGGGTTTCGTGTTGCTGGTTTACACATATTTATGGCTTGGGTACAAGCTGTGAATTATCGGTATCACATACAATTTGGCGAAAATCATCAGAACAGTTGTGCGTGGACAGACAAACCACATGACATTGATGGTAAAACAGTTGTAAACGAAATTCAATTACAACTTTCTTATTCAAAGATGTCCACAGATAATATGACAAAATTGTTTACTCTTCACCTATTCCCTACTACATCTCTAATAACTGTTCAGGGGGTGTCACCAGGCACACCAAACCTCCAGTGCTGATGGAAATAAATGAATCCATCTTGGCTTCAACTGAACCTGACAAGACAGATGTAGTGATGGAAATAAGTGAATCCAACTTGCCTTCAACTGACATAACCAAATCCGGGCTGATTTCAACTGAACCAAACATAATAAAAGAGTACGAAAATCACAGTTTTGTTCGTCATTCTTCTGGTGAAAGTCACGCTAGTATTGAAGCTTCTGGATGTATATCTCACGATAAAGTTGCAGCTGAAAGTGTACATCGTGATAAAGTTTTTCCGGAATGTGTGTCTATGTGTAGCAAAGCTGCATTTGAAAGTGTGTCTTGTGTTAACGTTGCAGCTGAAAGTATAGATAATGATAAAGTTTCACCCAAATGTGTATCTACGTGTAGTAATGCTGCATTTGAAAGTGTGTCTTGTGTTAACGTTGCAGCTGAAAGCATATCTAGTGAGAAAGTTGCTCCCGATTGTGTATCTTCAGGTAGTAAATCTGCATTTGAGAGTGTTTCTTGTGTCAATGTAGCACCTGATGAGTGTCACAACTCGGAAATTTCAACCAACACAAAATGTAAACCTAAAGAAACAACAACTTTGAAAAAGTTGACGAAAACAAAAATTCAACTAAAAGGTACAAGAAAGGCAGCAAAAACAATATCCAATAGCGATGCAGTGGATTATCATCTAAAGTTATTTGACCGATTGACCCGCACCATTAATGATTTGGAACACAAGTACTGTGAAGTTGCAACATTCTCGGCCAAAATGGAGGCAATCGAATTGGAAATTTCAAAAATAAAACAAGAACTTCAGAACAAAACTCACAGCGGCAGTCAAATCATAACAATGGACTCGAAGATGTCACCACAAATTCAGTTACATATCAAATGCAGCAAATCGAATCAGAAATTGAGCACATGAAGCAGGAAATACAAAATCAAAGCTCTCTGCTAACCTGTATGGAGATAAAATTAGATCAACAATTAAAAAATAACAGCGATCTCAACAAAGTTATCAGTTCAATGAATAGTCAAATAGTACAGCTGCAGCAGGAGAAAAATAAGTTGTCAACACAACATACAGTGGTTACAATGGAAAATCTAGAATTGAATCACCATATACACAAACTAATGAACAAGGTGGAATGTGCGGAAAATAATATTGAGGAAGTTACTTCTGTCAAGGAGAAGAAGATAATGCTTATCGAGGAGAATGTCAAATTGAATGCATCTATTTTAGCTCTACAGTTAAAATTGGATAATTGTCTTGAAGAAAATGGAACATTGAAAAAACAATTGAAATCAACAATAGACAGTTCAGAAGTTAAACTAGGAAAGGAAAAAATAAAAAATGTGGTGGAGAAACAAGGAAAGGAAATGCTAAAAACAGTGGAGATGAAAACTAGCAACACAGCAGATAACCCGCAGGAAACAAAAATTCATCAGAAAGTACCTCCTACAAAACAAGACATGTTAGAAAGAAATGATGGGAGAAAACATGAAAAAGCATTAAAGCTAAACAACAATGATGTACAAAAACATGACATTTTGGTCATTACAGATTCACACGGAAATGGACTTCTCCCATCTAAAATTTATAAAAAGAAGGACATAGACATTAAAATTATAGATAGCGGTAATAAAAAAAAATTGGTGCACTGCAGTTCCTGACTTCAAATAAGATTACAGCCACTCAGTTAGTGTTGTGCGTTGGAAGTAACGATTTGAGTTCAAGCAAAAACTCGCCAGATGACTGTATTGATAAAATGAAATCACTATTGGTATATATCAAAAAACATCATTGCACAAGTGCACCTCCACTCGTATTACCAGCTTTCCAGAGAAGACGGCAAGTAGACAAGTAGACAAGTAGGCAAGTAGACAAGTAGGCAAGTAGACAAGGTCTGGAAATACAACACAGACTTGAAGTTGTTCCAACAAGAGTATTCATTTAAACTAATAGAAAATAACTTGATATCAGTGGACATTCCACAAATCTTCCAGACTGATGGAGTCCATTTTAGAAAAGAAGGGATCATTCGTCCTGTGGCATTGATTAAAACACACTTGAACCCCAGACTGGGTTTGCCGCCTTACTCATAATACTATAATGACAACTATGTCAGAAATGTGCCATTAAATGGTTCACCTATTAAACCGCAGCAGACATATGCAGCACCAGATATGTTTATGTTGGGTCCACATGGGTTTGGCAGTTTCGGACGTGGTTTGCCACCAGGAGACAACTCTTGCTCTTGTAGATTCCAAAACTCAAATGCATATTGATGAGGATATGTCTCATGGTGGCACATCGTGTTTGTGACAGCCGAATGCATGAGGTCACTTTCCAATTGTAGTGGAGTAGATTAGAAAAATTGACTTAATCTACTCCACTATTGTTCTCGAAAGTTCATTTTTGTTAAAATATTTAATCAATAATAATCTGTTTGATCAAGTTGCTAATGTGAGCAGCTACAAGTAGTTTTGCTTTTTAAGTCTAAAACTATCCGGCGTCTAACGTGTGCATTGTACAACTTCGTTAATATATAGAGTATGAATTCTATCATTTTTAAACTTGTAGTATTGATATATACTGGTATTATGTTACTACTCTAAACTAATTTCATATACTGATATATATTACAAGTATATAACTACTCTAAATTAATTATAAAGAAAATAGTGCTGGAATGTTCTTTTTTCTATCTTAGTTTATACAGAGCACAAACATAACTATTCTTAACTTGATGGTTATAAAGCAAATATTGTGATTAAGTTGTTTATTGTATAATTTAATTGAATACTAGAAACAATTTGATTTATATTGGTATATTTAAGACTCGAATATGAAAATATTAAAAAAGATATAGTAATATACATGCATGTATATTACTTCAGATTTCTTCTCACCAGTCTCATATAATGAGTTTGTCTATCATAAATATATTCTGTTCATCTTTAATGATTCAATTAGGTTGTTTTTGGAACATTCATGGTTTCTGCAAAGAGAAATTAAACAAAATTGTTTATTTGAATAAGTTTGATATATTTGGGGCTGTTGAAACATGGACAAATGAGCAGACTGGTGTTAATTTACCTGGATATCGAGCCATACATCTGCCTGGCCATAAATTGAAGGGTAAGAAGGGTAGAAGATATGGAGGAACTCTTTTATATTATAAAAATGAGCTTCACAAAATTGGTGCTATCACAAAATTACTCACTTGTGAAGATCGTATTTGGATAATGATTGACAAAGAAATTTGTGGACTTCAGGACAATATTTATGTAGCCTGTATGTATATTAAGCCCAGAGCCGAGGCAAATGTATCTCCATGTAACTCAAGTTTTGAAAAATTACGAAAAGAGATTTCCCAGATTTAAGATAAAGGTCAAATCATGCTAATGGGAGATTTTAATGCTCACGCAGCTGATTTGTCTGATTATATAGAATTTGATAATGATACTACCACAGAGTTTATTAATAGGGAAGGAGAATATCATTTAGTAGATTCAGAGATTCCACCCCGTTTCAATTATGGATAGTGAAGTGAATACTCAAGGAAAATATTTACTTGAAATATGCATGGCAGCAAATATTAGAATACTTAATGGCAGAATGATGGGAAACTCGTTGGGATTTTATACATGTTTCACACCCAAAGGTTGTAGTGTTGTTGATTATATGATTATTTCTAAATCTTTTTATCCTGATGTTATGTATTTTAATGTTTTTCCACCAGACGAGAGGTCTGATCACTGTATACTTTGGATGGCCATTCACAGCTCGGTTACAAATATGGGTAATACTGAGGAGTTCAGAACAAGCATACAATATGTTAACAGGAAAATATACATGGCAGGAAGACTCAGCAGAAAAATACACTGCTGCAATAAAAGACTCAATTTCAGCTGATATACTCAATTATTTTAGTACTATTGTTGAAGATCCCCCTGTACTCAGTACATGACCTACAATAATATATTACTAATACAATCCTTCAAGCAGCAGATCGATCTGTCAAATTTAAACATTAAAAAAAAAAAAAATCTTCGAAAAAAGGTATTCAAACATAGATGGTTCAATGGAGATTGTTACAAGATGAAACAGGAACTTAGATCATTTGGTAAAAAGTTACAGTCGACTCCAAATGATTTTAATCTTCGGCAATCATATCTCAGCTTGATAAAAGAATATAAAACATCTATTAAGAACAGTGTTAAGAATGCAAAAATTACATTCACAAAAGGTATTGTTGATGAGTTAGGAACATGTAGTGGGGAGGAATACTAAGAAGTTTTGGAATAAAATCAGCCAGTTAAGAGACAATGAACCTCATGAAAACCCAATTGATATTGCTACTTGGAAAAAATATATGTCAGATCTATATGGTAAGCATGAGGATAACCAATCTAATCTGGATCAATTGGAAGCTAATTTATTATCAAATAATCCTCTTGACTTCCCATTTAAATGTAAAGAAGTTCGGGGGTGGCATTCTCAAGCTTAAATCAAACAAACAACCTGACCTAGATACGCTAATAAATGAATTTCTGAGAAGGGCAATGATATGTCATACTGCCCGCTATTGTAAGACTATTCAATAGAAGTTTATCTGACAGTTTATTTCCAGAGGGATGGAATATTGTCAATATATCTTTTTTACATAAAAGCGGGGATTTAAATGAATGCAATAATTCGCAAAGTCTAACCAGTAATTGTCTTGGGAAACTGTGTACGTCCCTTCTACAAAAACGCTTGCATACTTTTTTAGAAACAAATAAACCGGTATATGTAAATTTCAAGCAGGTTTTTCGCTCATTACAGGACGTCAGATCATATATTTGCTTTGAAAGTTCTACTTCTAAAAAGCTTTTGATTCTGTTTGGAGGCAAGGGTTATTTGAGAAATTGTTGAAAATTGGAGTAGGTGGACATTTCTATAAACTTATTAAACATATGTACTCTGAACCCAAATTCATTTCAAGAAAAGGACACATGTTATCAGAATCTGCGGTAGCAATGAGAGGCGTGAGATACGGTGCCAGTTTGAGTCCCCTTCTTTTCAATATATTTACAAATGATTTATTTGAATTATTCAACTCGGCAACTTTAGAACAGATACTGTTCAATTTAAAACAACATCAACAAATTTTCTAATGTATGCAGATGACCTGATCCTTTTATCAGAGAGTAAAGAAGGCTTGCAATCATGTCTGGATCTTATTGAAAATTATTGTGAACAATGGAAGCTTTAAAATTAACACTACTAAGACAAACGTTATGATTTTCAGTAGGAAAAAGAAAAGACTTTTCGAAATTCAGGTTCAAATTATCAAATACTGAACTCGAGATTGTTGAGCGATATCAATATTTAGGATTGACAGTTTCTTACAATGGAACACTACAATATGCTGCTCAAAATATGGCTGATAAAGCTCTAAAAGCAGTCTTTTCCCTTAAATCGAAAATTTTAGATTTTAACATATCAAATACAGAGCTCGCTTTTAAATTGTTTGATACCACTCATTAAACCAATTCTCGTCTATGGGTCTGAGATTTGGATGGGTGGCTTCACGGAGAAAGGCTTTATAAAAGACACAGCTCCATTTGAAAAGATTAATACTCGTTTTTGCAAATATATCTTGGGTATCAGTCGGAAAGCATCCAACAAAGCAAGCCTTTGTGAACTTGGGAGACAACCCATATATGTTTTCATTTCAAAATTAGCTTTAAAATATTATTTGCGACTGAGACAGCTTCCATTATACCGTTTCTCAGCGGAGGTCTATGAACTTGACCAAGATCTTTTCCAAGAAGAATTCCCTTCATGGTATGCAGGAATAGATTGCATAATAAAGCGATTTGAGCTTGATGATACGGCCTTAAATACTACTAGCTTGGGAAAGGTGATGGATGACCATTATAGAATGCACATTCAAAATCAACTAATTGATATATCATTTAAAGAGAGAGACAATAAATTACAACTATATGGAAAGATTTATTCCAAGTTTGATTGTCGGTATTACCTGAAGGTCGGTATCCCAAAATCACAGACTAGACATCTCGCCCATAATTTGGCAGTTGAAACTGATAGACGTAAAAGACCCAAACCTGATAGAAAAGATCGGAAATATTTACAGTGTAACACATTAGAGGGTGAAGAACATTTTTTACTTTATTTAATTGTTCTAAACATATACATCAAAGAAATATTTTATTTAATAACTTAAAAATGAATTCAGCTATACCGCAAGAGTCTTCAAAACGTTTTATAATTCTTAAAAACTTCTAAACCCTAGCAGCCCAAGTACAACTAGATATATTTGTGAATACATAAAGTCATATTCACTGATGACATAACAAAATAGAAAATGTCTACACAGCCCTCTTTTAAAACATATTCAGGTCAAACCGTCGAAGCCATTCCATCACTTTTCCAAGCTGGTGACAAAGCGTTTATTATTATTTTTTATTATTTATTTTGAATCAGGCATAAAGCGCCCATATAGTATATCACAATTTTAGCATACATATGTTACATTATAATAGAGATTATATTAAAGATTACATATAAAGTAGATTATTCCAATGACGAAATAAGTATGAGCTGAATAACAAATCAGAATTATAAATGGCATATAGTATATTATTTGTAGAATTAGACGTTCTCTCTCGGAACCGATACATCCCCTTGCGCACTAACACTGAAATCGAACACATTCTGTCATTCACAAACATTCCACTGGCACTGCATGCACGCTCTTTCATATCCCATTAACTTCCTATATGCATTATTAAAACATACTGTTAACTTATTAAAACAACGTTTGGTGTAATTCACCCAAAGGTGAGCACAGAGGCGTTATTTCGCTAAAATCCGATTCAGATTCTGGATTCAGATTACAGATTGGTCCCCGTACGACTTGGTTCGGCAAAAGAACAGACCACAAATTTGCAGAATCAGTAAACGAACAGACCGTAATCCTAATTTCGTGGTAATCCGATTGGGATTTGGATTCCGATTACGGACTCAAATGTTCATAATGTAAACAAACCGAGATTTCGCCACCTCGGAGGTTTAAAAACACAATAAAACATAAGAATCCGTCTCTTGTGTACAAATTATTGCAGGAATATAAACGATCTATACCAAAGAATTTTAAATGCGGAGACAAATTTGTTTTATTGAATGTAAACTGGGAGAATATTACTGAAATTAGCCAAATAATAACGCTGATTGATAGTAACGCTGGGGGAGCACTTCGGTTGACGGCGAAGCAAAATTAAATCATTGTTGATTGTCACTTTCATATGTCCATTTCATAATTCCATCCATAAATACCGCCCGAACGCATGTCGATTTCGAATTCGGCGGATACGTCACCATTGACCGAATTCATATGAACCTGCATGGATATGTCTTCTGCTGTGTTCGTTATTATAATGTTTCTTCTTATTCAAGAAATAGTAGGATTATATATATATATGATATCGATGGATTATCAGATACACGTATGTACTATCATCTAGTCTTATAGCAATTTCATGTTTCATCTTGAAAATGTTTTGTTTCGTTAAATGCAGTCGTTTTGCACAATAGTCTATGTATAGACAACAGACATATGTTCTAGGGACGTGGTTAGATGTTTCCTCAAATTTCAGGCCAACTGCACAACCCCCCCCCCCCCCCCCCACCCCCCCCCCCCCATTGAACCAAACATCAATCTCACAGGTTCGCATAATTCCATTTGCTCCCCTTGGAAATATCCAACCTGACAAACACCAAGATTGGAAAATTACCAACTTTTACTGGTTGAAAAAAAAAATCAAACAATGAGAACAATGACAACCTATATATGTGGTGTCAAATTAATGTCCAACTAATGTTGTGTCATGCATGAAATTTCCGAATGCTGGAATGTACCAAAGTTTAGTTTAGATATATTTATTTCAAATATATGTCAAATTTAGATAACACATGATATATAACACATACATTTGTTTATACACACAAATAAATTGGGGTACAAGTGCTGACTCACTTAAGGGTACCCCCTCTCCCATATATTATTACACTGAAAAAATAAATAATTAGTAATGGCAAAGCAACATGACTACCAAAACAAGTTGAACATATATACAGATCACTGGACACCACCTCTCCCGAGTTAGTCATAAGTTTGTATATGTATTTATTTAAAATCGGGTTTGTTTGTACGTATCATTATTTGAAACAGTTAGTCAAAATAATCCTAATTTTCCTCACGTATGAATGACTGCACAGCTTAGCAAATTGTACCAAAGTTCGGGGTGGGGGTCGAGACACCCAATCAACCCCTGTCGTCACGTCCCTGTTCAACTGACAAGTTTCGTGTGTTCTTCACAACATCTTCGGAAATTTTATTCAGGAGGCCTAGAGCTGTCACGTTTAGATATGCTTGCCATCATCAATAAACACACTTTAACTTGAAAAAAAAAGATGCGATTAAGTCGGATTGACAGCAAATTATGTGCCGTGTATATACAAATAGAAGAAAAGCATGACTTTCACAACAAACATGAACTTTATAAATATAAGATACAAATGATACTTGTGTCAAATACATGAGCCATGTTTGACGCTGGGAGAACATTAATCATAGTTTCGGAGACCACGTGGATTTCAAAATCTGATCTAGAATCGGGAATTAGCCCCGCCCCCGTAATCGGCTTCGGATTCTCAATCCGGATTTTAGCGAAATTACGACTCAGTATAGAGAAGATACAAACATGTGAAATAAGTACATTTTAACATGAGAAGAACTTTGCAGAATTTCCTGATCAGAATATTTGACCGGGAACAAATTGATCTGTATAATCCCCCATTGTCTGTCTGGTCACTCACGGGACTCCCGCACAATGCATGTTTATGATGACATTGCATTTATGTCGGTCGAGGTTTATGAGCACCAAGTGTAAGACAATAGCTTAATCAGCCAAATGTGAATCACGACAGATATTTTGTGGCTATTTGTCGTCAATACCGATACGGACAAAATAATATGCTGCATGCTTTTATGACAGATTGTAATTTGATAATGGCGTAACAATATTAAGTTATTAGTTTCCAGATGTCACTTAGATATTTTCGCAAGGATAAATATTTAATGATTTAAAAAAAGATATTGATATAAAACTAAAATCCCGGGTTACCCCCCCCCCCCCCCCCCCCAATCACTCTTTCACATAAAGATTAATAAATTTTTAATAAATGATATATATAAAAATACTTCTATTTCATAAAAAATATTTAAATTATTGTGTATTTTACCTGTGTCTGTTAGATTTTACGTTTTAGTCATTAATTGTGAACCGACCAGAAAACGATGATTTAATTTGGCCAAAGTTTTTTTTAATTTGGCCAAAAAACATTTGGCTAAAGTTTTTTTCATTTGGCTAATAAAATTATCATTTGGCTAAACTTTTGGCTAAAGTTTGTTTCGATCCAGCGTGAACACTGATCAGGCGCATTATATCATTGTCATAAGAAAGATCGCTGTTGAGAATATGTCCCAGATATTTGAAGGTGGAAACGAATTTAATTTAATTTCCTACAAGAAATAGTTTCGGAAATGTCCTAATGGGTCGGGATTTGGGGATAAAGGCCATCCCCTGGGTCTTCTTTGCATTGTATGCCAAATCAATATTATAGACTTCTTCTTCGCATATTCTCAACAGACGTCTCAATCCCTCTAACGAGGGGGCAATAATGCACATATCATCAGCATAACATAAATGATTGATGGTCTCCCCACCAACAACACAACCGACATTGCATGCATTCAGTCTCTCGCTAATCGAGTTTGTATATACATTGAATAAGTAGGGACTCGAAATACTGCCTTGTCTAACGCCACTATTAGGTTTGAAGCCAGTTGAGAAACGTTGTCCCCAGCGCACGTTATATGTTTGGTTATGAAACCAATCATTAAGAATTCTGGTGAGTTCAGGTGGTACAGATCTCTGATCCAGGATTTCCAGCAGTGTTTTGTGGTTTACCGATCAAACGCCTTGCTAGCGTCATATCAAGAGAACACACGAAAACTGGTGTACGTGTCTTTGGATATACTGTCGAATTACCTCCTTTAATGCAAACACACATCCATCTGTTGGATGGCCTTTCTTAAAACCAAACTGATTGGCTGTTGTATATAAACAATCAGAACACTTGGTGAGCAGAATCATTTCCAGCACCTTTGAGATTGTAGATGACAATGCAATTGGGCGATAGTTTTCTTTGTCGGAAATATTACCTGTTTTGTTTTTCAGTACAGGTACCAGAGTCACTTTCAGCATATCTGGTGGAAGGTGACCATGTTTCAACATCGCGTTGAATAACAACTGTATAGGCAGCATTTAATATAATCATCGCACAGTTTTAGATGAAATGCCGTGATATCGTCTGACCCTGCAGATTTTCCTGATTCTAATTTTCCGAAAGCATCTGTAACATCTTGTTGGGAGATGTGTATATCTGAGCATTCAACAGTCTTGTGAATATTACTAATCTGTGTTATATCTTCTTTGCTTTTACTAAATATATCTCGGTAGTGTTCACTCCACATTTTGCAAATGTCTTCTTCGCTGTTTGCCCCCCCCCCCCCGCCCCCCCCCCCCACAACAGAGCAGGCATTCCCGGGTGAGTTTCCTTTTGAAACAGATCTCCAAAATTCTCCATAATTTTTACTGTCAAAACAGTGTGCAATTTCATCTGTTTTCGTTTGTTCGGCATTCATCTTGCATTTCCTCAAAGCGTATTTGAACTCGGCCCGACTTCGACACATACTGTTGTAACTGTTCCCCTGTCTAGGTTTTCCATGTTGAACCCACAAAGCAAAGGTATCTCTTGCTTTGTCGTGTAGCCGTTTGACATTCGAGTTCCAACCAAGAATCGGAGAATATATATTGTTAGAACTTGCCTGAGCTGTCAGACATTTGGAAGCAGACACTGTCAACGCCTGTGCAATTTGATCATATACCTGATCAATGTCTGAGTTGTAGTCATAGTAATCTGACAGATGATGGCCCTCTGATAATGTCTCTTGAAAGATTAATTTGTCTCAGTAAACTCCCCGTCATTGAATGATAGTTATGTTTCTGCTCTGCGTTTGCATGTTTCCAGTTTATTCTTGTTTTTGAGTTAGAATTTTTAATCGAAGTACACTCGGGAATACGATCGGTTCTCAAAGTTACATTCAATGGAAAATGATCTGATGCCACATAATCGTGGATAACATCCATTGTAACGATTGTGGAGTCAATAGAGGAGGTACACAGGCAGTGATCCAACCATGATACGGAACCATGAGCTTCACCAAAGAACGTGAAAGTATTAGAATTTGGTCCTAAGAAGTTTATATCTGATATAATTAAAGACACGGTTGGCCTTGGCGGTGAGTATCCTGTGAAAATATCTCCACACGTCAAAAACCGCCACAAACAGAAAGAACATCAAAATGTAGATAGACTTTGTCCGTATACAAATAAGAAATATCGCATAAACAGTATGTTATAGTCATATGTTTGACCATGTTATGTAAACAAAAGCATAAAAAGTTACTTTTCTGGTGTTTGTTTATATTATGATGGTAAACATAAAGAGCTTTTTTTGTTGGGGAATACCTGATATGGAACTAATAAAGAGCGTTTATGCCATATGTGTGTGATTAGCCAGTAGCATTGTGCTGTCTTCTGTAACACAATCAGGCTCTTGCTTATAGGTAAAATATAGTAGGTCTTTATGATAACATGATGTTTACGCGATGGTCATGGTATATATGAACGGAACTGTATGCGTTTTAATGTTTTTCTGTTTACGGTGTTTGGAACAAATATGAATATTTTCGACAATTAAGGCCGCACGTGCCTTTAAAGATGAATCCTCACAAAATTTTGATAGCTCTCTCATATTACCGTTTTTGCGAATTGCGCACGCATTGAAGTCGCCGAGGACGATAACATTATTTGTATCTGCTTCTTGAATTATATGGCGTTGATGTTAACAATGAATAGTTCCGCATTACTTGCTTCGTCGGTTGGAAGATATACACAGAGTACTAGAAGTGAATTAGTTGACCATTTTAATTCCAGTCCGACTATTCTCGGGTCATTGTATGTGACGAAGCATGCTTTGTCAGCAAATGACTTCCTCCAGAGTATTGCTGTCCCGCCATATGGGCGACCAGCTAAAATTTCTCTTTCAGAGTCGACAGCAGACACTCCACCTCCTTCGAAATCACTGTGCATAGTTCGTAGTGTATGTAGTTCAGACTTCAAAAGCCAATGCTCTTGTAGCAGTAAACTATCACAGTTTGTACATAGATTATATTACATCAATATGTTTTATTAAGTTTCAAATCATATCTAATCATATCACGTTATAGATTGCTTATTTGTTATACATTTGCTTATTTTAATATCTTCACTAGTCACTTTATTTAATTTTACTTTTGTTTCGGCGGACACCATTGTCAATACATATTAATTGTATGTTTATGGTTGGCTAATAAACAATTCATTCATTATAGAGGTCAGTGAGAAGTGGAAGACACGATTAAGTAAGAGGAAGAGGTACATATCATGAAGTGATGGATTACAGTTGTGTGAAAACAGTAGGAAAAAGAAAGCAATTAGCACATATATTAACAATGATCGCTTCTCTTATTCATGATATTGTTTTTTACATAGGAACAAATTCAAATTATATGTAAAGTGGAGTCACTAGTTTGTCAAAATGGACATGGGACCGTACAAATTATCATAATAATGAAGAATAAATTGTAACCTACAAAAGTATGAAATAAATAAATGAGTGATTTCTTCACATCGTGTGGTAAGTGCTGGCAGTGGTAAGTCCCGTGTAGCAGGGGACTGAAATATGCATGGAGCTTGACACAGACTTGTCATTTTGTGCACACACATAAACCGTACATAGTGGAACGAAACGTCTTTTGTGGATTATATCGATTAACAACTTTACACAATATAGATCGCAAACTAATGCGTTAATTTCAGGTTTTTCAAAACTAATTTAGATTAAATGATCACGACTCTGAGATTTCCATTCATTTTAACAAAGAAAGAAATATCCTTATGACAATTTAAGATGCGAATAATTATCAATATCGCTTCACTCGACACGTCGACACGTGTGTGAGATCATTGCGCGCAAAAATGGAGACGAAAATATTTGCCGGTGTCCTCGTTCTCGCCATCGTTTACCTCACTGCAAAATCGACAGTAGCTAAAAATAAGAGAACGTTAGTCCTGGTTGATAACTGGGCAATTAGAGAAACACATTCTGTATTTTTTCGAACACTTCGAGGTAATTAAACAAGAAAACCATAGTGACAGTCAGAAATGGTACTGTCTACTGACTAGACTAAGTACTGCCAGTAGGCAGTACAGTCATTCAGGCAGTAAAGCCACTAAAGGGTCACTTTTTATGTTTGTGCTGCACCTGTCTGTATGCAAGTACAATGGATAAAAATTTATATGTCATTTTGTTCATAAATCCTAGCTCTATCATACATCTTATGTATTGTTCACAAATATTGCTCTTTCTTTTTAAAATACGCGATCAAAGATAGCACAAAATCCAGGCAATAAGGGGTCAATTCAGGCAGTAAAGGGTCACCTTTCGTTTGAACTGTATATGTATCACAATTGATGGCTGTTCGTGTGTTATTAAACCACAAATAACATGTGCAAGATGTATTTATTCCAATTAAAAGTTTTTAATCTAACACAAACTTGTTTACTATAAACCAGTTGTTGGAAACTTGTCAAAAAAACCCGAATAGAGATGTCACCCACCCCTACTTATTAATATAATTATATCAATTATAATTTATATTAATAAGTAGGGGTGGTGACATCTCTTTTCGGGTTTTTTAACAAGTTTCCAACAACTGTGAATCACAATCAATAACTAATTTGTAGAAAAATTAGTAGTTGAGAAATATGTTTTTATTATTTTTTTTATAGTGGAGATACAAACTCAAATTACATTTGTTCCCAACATAATATGGCCCTCTGTACAGTTAATAGCATTCACTCACAAATCATATGTAGTAGTGTTACAGTGTGTGATTGCATGTTTTGTGTTCCTAATACAAACATATACTAGTATATAATCAGAGCAGAGGTGGCAGCAGTTGGTGTGGATGGTTGGCAGTCAGGATAGGACAGCTCCATTCTTTCTATGGGATAAACAGGGGTAAAGGCAACAAACTGATATAAAACACTGGAAAATGGAAATTTACCAGAACAGAAGGTGGCGGACAAGATCATTTGTTCGTTTCGAGCACCTTCGACGCTTGCATCCCAAATCCCAAGTGGATCAGTTATAATTCATTGCGGATTGTACTGTCTTGAGTCACCTTGAGTGGCAAATTTGTTGTTATTGCCTATAACTTATTTAATTACATATATATATCTTTAACTCACATTTTTTACTCACATTTAATTGTCAATGATTTTATCAAAGCTCTATATTTATTTTCGGACAGTACATAATTATATGTTTTGTAGTTTCTAAATTAATTAATTAATGACACACACACAAAACTGACAACATATTCATTTGGCCTACCCTGAGGGCCTGTACATGTTTATATGACCAAGAATACCAAATATGGTGTACTCATTTCATTGCAATGCATGTGCAGCACTTACCAGTGCCAAATCTGATTGACATATACATGTATCCAATTAATATCATTGGTTTGTGAGCTAGTCCACTTATCGCTTTATTTGTGGATCATGATTCAATTTAGATTACATTTGTATTCAACTGTTCAACATATACATCAAGAAAGAAGCAACGACACAACTGGGACTTGCAATTACTTTCCTTTTGCTCCGATCCAGAAAAACGAAGGTAAATGTTACAACCAAGGACGTCGCGAATGACAGTGAGTGTTGGGTGTGTGTCGCCACTGACATGATACCCATTTTCACCAAGCGCCCAACCCACCCTCAGTTGTGTGTTAATTTTAAATTTGTGCAGCCCCCTCCCAATATAATTGACCTGTCACTGGCTGCCAGCTACATGTAGCACTGCATGAAGTGCCTGCTGGATTCATCCCTGTCAGGTTATTATCACAGTAGTTACATGGCACACTATCCATTTGTACACAGAATGCAATGTACTAATAGATCAATTTATAACGGAACAATTGAAATCGCGAAATTATCATTTGGTGTTTATATATTTTTTTTAATTTTGTGGTTTTCTCGGGGAGGATTATATGGCTTGGGCACTTCATTTGGTGGATGCACCTTAGCATATTCATATGGGCACTGGTAATCCCTTGGGCGAGACCCAACTTCCTGAATCCAGGTAATCACACCCTCCTTGCACCCCTCCTCAAGGACGTAGTGACAGGTATGGTGTTGGGGTGACTCTCCCCTCCCCAACATTGATAAAAATGTTCAAGCTAGAAAATCATGCCTGACCCAGTCTAACACAACTTTATAGTTAGAGCATATTACACCACAATTACCCGCATAGGTTGAAATTGTTCTCAATTATTTGTATACATGTATATGCCCAATCAGTTATTATATAGTGGGGAATAAGTTGTTTTTAGACCAACAGCAGCATATTTTTCTATTTTTTTTGTAAAAAATTTGGTCTGAAAATATATATTATTTCTGATTATTTTGGGAAATTTTCCAACCTTGGGGGGGGGGGGGGGGTGGGGTTAGACGTTTCCAACAGTTGGAAAGTTTGAGACACCAGATGAAATTTTCAAACCATGGGCGGGGCTTTGGGAGATTTGTCTGGTTCAATGGTGGTGGGGGGGGGGGGGGGAATTGGAAATTCCAAGGTGGACGTCACCAACGGAGACCCTCTGGACACGTCCTTGATCATGTCATGAACCTCTACTAATGCTAACGCCCGTAGAGGTCATACTCCCATCAGTTCAAAACGGGCGTTAGCATTAGTAGAGGTTCATGGCATGATCTAGCCACGTCCCTGTCCCTCCCACACCCCTATATATATAGCGGGTGGGTTAATAATTTGTCTTGGATACCCCCCCCCCCCCCCAAACAGGTCCCTCAAGAATTCCAACTGCTAGAATTTTTCAACCTGGCACCCTGTATAGTTAGAAATGTTCCAACTGATAGCCATTCCAATCTAATTATTTTACCGACCATTGGAAAATATTTGACTGTTGGTCTAAAAAAACATTCACTCTTCATTCAATTCTGGTTGAAAAATTAAACTATGAGAACAATTTCAACCTATATTATGTCTTAAATTACCAATGAAGGCATGAAATGTTACTATGTTTTATTATTTCCAACGTATGCTAATCATTAGAATTCAATTGACATGTTTTTATCCATTCCGTGATAGCACGTGCGATCGACTGTCAACAAAAGCATGTGACCCGCTATTGACAACGGAAATAGGTTGAAACAAATTAAATGTTTACACAATAAGACAAATTTAACTTTTGTGGGGGTCTGGGAGTTGAAAAATAAATAATTTGTTAATATTTTACAGTGCTTAGTTTGGGTGTACTTTATTCTGTTTTTTATTGGCAGCAGCCGATCTGCAACTTGACATATTTTGTTGACCTACTTTCCTCCGATGCGTTTCCACTGTCCGTCAGAAAAATTGAATTAAATCGGAAATTACCGTCAGAACTCGCCACAAATTGCACATGATCTCCAACACATATTCATTCTCAAGAATCAACAGGATTTTGAGAGATCAAGTGCATCTGTGACTATTGCCACGACGATAAACAGCAACTGACCCGTTACTGCCTGTGACCCGTTACTACCTGAACGACTGTACTGGTACTACTACTACTACTACTACTAGTGGTAGTGCACTAGTGGTACTGACAC
Source organism: Siphonodentalium dalli (assembly GCA_032622095.1). Taxonomy (NCBI): domain Eukaryota; kingdom Metazoa; phylum Mollusca; class Scaphopoda; order Gadilida; family Siphonodentaliidae; genus Siphonodentalium; species Siphonodentalium dalli. Next base: position 146,011,160 of record CP136064.1, on the reverse strand, counting down.
TCACACTGTGGTAGCCTACCGCCCTCAACTTCGGCTCAAGTTCAACGGCTCAACTTCAAGACAATACTCAATAGTGACCGGAGCGGAGGCCAAAAATTGTTACATTGGCTTAGTCCTTACTGTTATGTTATTGTTAAAGGGGTACTGTACGCAAATTTTCAATAAATTTCCGATAACAACGATCTATTAGTATTATCGATAATATATAGAATTTAAACATAAGTAATTTGACGATTTTGAGTCGAAGTCGAAGATGTATTCTGTAAACGCTCAGGTTAATAGGCTATCTTAAAATTTAATAACTTAAAAGTTAATAATCAGGTCTGACAAATGTGAGAATACAGCTACAATAGCTGTATTCAGCTAACCTAGCTGTATTCAGCTATATATTATACTCTCAAACTGGCTGTTTTTCGATAATAAACTAGAAACACTAATTTGCACATCAAAATTAGGCTACCATATTCTCCGGCCACCGTCAACCAAATCAAAACCATCACTTGTTTTATGACAAAGTGTTGCCTTTTGTCGACACGGCAGTTCTGATTTTGTGTGATAACTTACTACGGCGGTCGATGTCAGTAAATATTCGGGGGACTATTTTCTGCGAATGCATTCATTAGCTAACTTATAAAATAAAGATCAAATTCATCGCAAACACTCGTTTACTTCTTTCCGATGCTAAACCGGTAGGGGGCGTTAGAATGGTGTACCTATATCAAACATTTAGAATTACCGCTATTCTCAAAGTAATTGACCAGAAAAATGGGGTGATATCCCGGTCATGACCGCGGTGATACCGGCAATAAGCGGTAGCGGTATTGAGACGGTCACGGCGGTGGAGTTATGGTATAGGGCGGTAAGGATACCACGGTCTTATAGCAGGCACCACGTTAAATTTTTTGCATACCGTGATGATTTTGACGGAACTCTTTGAATGGATGTATTTAGTGAACGTTCAGACAACAACGATTCAATTGTAAGTGGAAAGATTTCCGTCGAGGAAGTAACCGGTAGTTGGATTGCGCAAGCTGATGACAATGTCTCAAGTAAAAAAATAATATCAAGCACCGTTTTATTTTAGATGCGAAATCGTGGCGTATCCTTGATAACCTCCACTCAATTGCGACGTAATCGCAGTCATGTGTATGTAAAAATCGTAGCTGGAAATTATCGTAGGGTAGTCAATCACATGCTTTATTCGCGGTTTATTCCTGAAAATCGGAGCGGGGGATACGGAATAAATTCAAAATGATTTGAACTATGTGGAATAGCAACAGAAATATGATTTGTTTATAAATGCGAGTGCAATGTTCGTGTTTTTGACGCATGATTCACGGCATTGCTATAATATCTATTAATTAAATGACGACTCCTGCTGGCTGGGTTGTCACACAGAAAGTTAAAACAATACGTCTCTAAGCCTTAATTAAGGATCTCATTAAATTCCACAGATATAAGGAGAATCACTGTGTGATTTCCACGACTTCGTGCCAATGCCAATCGCTGCCTTAGAATGTCTCTTACTTTAATGATCTTACTTATCGAATAAAAATAAAAAAAAACATTCCATCATAACACATTCATACTTGGTGCATGGTGAAAATTATTTCAAGGGCAGGTATGTGTTGGAAGACTAAGGTATGTGATTTGGGGGGGGGGGGGGCTAACCCCGGGATGGTCGAAAGGGCCGAGAGGCCCTCTCCTTCACCCCTCATTTTAGGGCCTTTATTGGAAGACACCTCAGTGCCCGGACAGCAGGCGATGGGTGGAGTTTATAATTTGACAGCCGATGTCGGCAACTTCAAAGTAGCGTAAAGCTCACAGCGTGATACTTAGAGTTCCACTCAGGGCTGAAGATTACCATGACGACCTGTCGCATTCAGAACAAGCCCACGTGACATTTTTGTGACGTGTTTATCATTTAGTGTTTGTTGTGATCGTGCATGACAATTTTGTTCGAAATTTTGCTTTTAATTACTGCGTGATTCACGACGGGTCACGTTATTTCTGAACCTAAGTGCATTCACCATGCAAATTTTTAAACGCACATGGTCGCTTATACATCTGCTGCATGGTTGACAATAGAATTCTGATTAATTCAACTTTGGATATAATAAGCAACACCTTTCAGAAAAATAGCACAATTAAATATGTTTGTAAGATTTAACTCTTTCGATGCCAAGCTCGCATAAATGCGAGTTACCCAGTCGCTGCCAAATACGCATTTATGCGAGTTCAGAGGTTCAACTGGTTTACGGGTCGTAATTATATTGTTTTGTTGCATCACAATGGGGGTTCATTTATTTTTTATGTAGAGTGCTGGTGTGCGCTGACAATTTAGAAGAAAGGTCAGTCAAAGTCATGCTACTCCTGAAGTTCTATGAGTACAGTCCGAGCCAGAATATACCATTGACAAATTAACTTTTGGTGGGATGCGATATATGAGTGGAAAATAAACAGCATAATTGACTTGGCGTCCTCCTTTCTGCTGATCAGTTTAGCGTCCAAAAATACTGTCGGAATGAGGTCGGTGAAAAATACGGAATAGTAGCCGGAATGTGATTAACTGGTGAAGCATTAATTAATGGGATAGAACACTAGAACAAAAAACAATTAACAAAAAACAATTAATCATATATGAATTGAAAAAAATTACCGAAAAACATAAATTAAAGCAAACCCAAGATGGCCGCCAATGGCACGTGACCCTATGACCTTGAATGGGTCTCCACGTCGGGGCAGGTGATAGGTCATTGTCATATATACCCACATGTGGAGTTTCAACTAAATACACCGATAATTACCCAATAGTCATTGCATTACCCACATATACATAAAATACTTGTATTTACACCCAGAATGCTTGGCACTGGGGAGTATACATGTCCGTGTGGCGGGGGTGGCAGCGAAAGAGTTAAATGAAACTTATCGATTTTTGTTTTATTTGTATGAAAAATAATTCACCGACCCTGCATGATGCTTCCTGCATAAAACTTGTTTTTTACAAAATTGGCAGAGTGTATAAGATAATAATTACATTAATTAATGCATACAATAATCACTGATTTTTATAGATTATCCCGGGGAGTTTATCCATAGATTATATCCTAATCTGTAAATCCCTGGTTAATCTCCAGACTAAAAAGTGGCAAAAAAATCAGTGATTCCAGCGTCCGGGTTATGGCTAATCCGATTTAATATATCCACAAGCTTCATGATTTGTCCTGAGTGACAATACACGTCATGATTACTAGTTCCTCTCAGTCGATCAGTGTTATCACTTGATCCCATTGTCGATTTGCGCCACTCAGCCCTTGACACAAAGGTTTAAACAAAATGATGTATAATTCAACAATTAAATACGTCAGCCGTTTGAAGGGGAAGTTCCCTTGATGACGTCATCGTGGGTCATTTTGTCAAATTGTGTTCAACCACGTGGTTATGTTTTTGTTTGCTTCCTATAAATGTCAAATTGTAAGCGTCCACATTTGTCAAATTCCCATGTTGACTTTACAGCAATAAACAATACATGTAGCTTGTCTGTAAAAGTAGACTAATCTGGTTCCAATTAAGCCGTGTTTCCATGACGTTCGCACATGATATCGTCATGGTTATCTCATTAGGGATCGCACACCCTGCTCACAAGAATAGTAATTCTTTTCTGCCGGGCTCCACATTTGCACCATATATTTCTGTTTTAATAATGTCAATAAAACCACACAAAATAAATCCAATTGCATTGGAGATTGATAAAAGTTGGGAATAATGGTAAGAATTGTTGTTTCCCCACCCGCGCTATTATTTGGGTCATTCAGATAATTCTTACCTACCTGTACCCTGCATCGCAACTAAAACTGATATGCATTCTCATGTAGGTTTATCATCGACCTTTGTCTATATGCATGTATACGTTGATGGGTCAATATGTATACATGCACGATGTTTCAAATATACAATAAAAATAAATCCTATAGAGTTCAACGACAAGGGTCCAGGGTTAAAACTAAATTAGGTCGGATATATCGGATTTTCTAAGGAAGACGTTACAATATCTATTTGTTATACGGAGACGAGAAAAACAAATTCCACTCAAGAGATAATTTTTGATGACTCAGACACATAAAGAAATCACTATGGCAAAAACATATTATACACATGGACAAATCACTATTGGCAAAAAACACATCATCCTCAATAATAAGTAAATCAAATAACCACAATAAATGAAGATTTCTTCAGTGTCTTTTTTCCGCGCAAATTGTTTGTTAAAATCACCGCGGTATCGCGAACCGTGACCGCATGCATCGTGGTGTTACCGCGGTATGCGCAGTGTTGAAGCGTTAATAAGCGGTATCAGTACCGCGGTATTGGGGAATACCGCGGTACAATACCGCGGTATTAACGGGGTGGCACCGCATTATAGGTGGTCAATTACTTTAAGTATAGCGGTACATACCACTAGCGGTTTGTGAGCGATACTGATAACTATTCATAATGGTATATACAATAACAATACAATAATTAATTTGTATAGCGCTCAATATTATGAGTACATATTCAACGGCGCTTTACATTACATCGAGCTCATTGCCTAATCAGCATAATACATGTACATGCACATATATCTAGGAATTAAATGCTACATCAAAGAGATATGTTTTGAGGCCGGTCTTAAACTTATTTAAATCAGTGAATATTTTCAAGTGAGGTGGAATGCTATTCCATAGATGTGGACCTGCAAATGAAAATGCCCTATCGCCAAACGTTTTCTGTTTGTTGAAAGGAATGTACAAAAGCATACTGCTATCAGATCGTAATCCATATGTACACACATTTCTGTCTTTGATCATATCCTGTATATACAATGGTGACATGTTATTACGAGATTTGAATACAAGCAAAATAATTTTGAACATGATTCGATACTCCACTGGCAGCCAGTGTAATTGCTTGAGAACTGGAGTTATATGTTCATGCCGAGGAGTGTACCCTGCTGGACAAAACAAGTGTCCACTTAACCGCGGTGCGGTTAGCGTTGCCACCGCGACCGAAATGCAACTACACTGCGGCTCCACCGGCTAACAACAGTTGGGCTGCGGTGTACTTGCCATTCGGCCATGGTGTAGTTGCCGCGGTGTACGTTCATTAAACTGAAAAAAGATGATACAAACCCGAAATCTAACCACGATGTACATGCCATTCGGCCGCGTTGTAGTTGCCTTTCGGCCATGGTGTACTTGCCGCTCGGCTGCAGTGTACTTGCCGTTCGGCCGCGGTGCTCAACTGCGTTACAAACTCTGACACCGCGACCGAACGGCAAATACACCGCGGCGCCAATGGACACTTGTTTTGTCCAGCGGGGTATGATACAACTCGCGCCGCAGCATTTAGCACATTTTGCAGGCGATCACATTGGTAATCCGGTAGTCCATACAGTAAAGAATTACAGTAATCTAAGTGTGACGTGACAAAAGCATGGACCAATGTCTTAGTTGAGTCTACATCGAGGTATTGTCTAATTTGTCGGATTTTGTATAAACCTCTGAACGCCTTCTTACACATATTAGAGATATGGTTATCCATTGTCATGGTTGTGTCAAAATACGATCCCAGGTTGCGAACAGTGTCCTTTGTTGGTATGTCGGCGTCTCCCACATGAATTGAACTGATGTTGACTTTCTGAAGTTGTTGTCGAGAACCAATGATTATGAATTCAGTCTTATCGTCATTTATCATGAGTCGGTTGGTAAGGCCTAAAAAAAAAAATAACTTTGTTTCCCCTAACCCGCCCGCACCTATTAAAACCTCCCGCACCAAAAAATATATATATTTTTTTTCGAAAATAAAATAAAATAGCTGCCGACGCTGTTTGTCTCAGTTCGTCGCTTTATAATAGGCTCCGTTTCTAATGACTCGACGTCCGGACGCATTTCGTAAAATGGTGGCGCCCACGGAAAATAAAAAATACATCGTTTTCGTTTAAATCTTCTAGTGATGAGCCGAGACAATAAACTGTTTTAAATATGACGATGTTTTGTTGAATAAATGACCATTAAACATGGGGAAAGTGATTTACCAAACACAAACTTCATATACAGCCATCTCCTCTTCAATACACCGGCCGTACCTGGGTCTATGTTTGAACAATATATTACAGTGGGGATCGCCGGGAAGAACACAACACTTTGGGTTAGAGCCAGGCTGCGATGATGACGCCGTGATAGCGCGTAATCGGGCTCTTTCACGTTAAAGGTTGACCACAAGTGGCCAAATAGGGTGCAAAAAAAGTGTTTTTCAAATCACTTTTTCTTCATTAATTCATGTTAGGAACATCATACTGGATCGTGAACTAAAGTTTCAGAGCAGGAGCAAGTGTATTTTGATTTTTCAGGCTTGGTCTATGCAGGATTCCCTCAAAATTGAAAATACTGAACAACTAACTTCTAATGTCTGAATTTTAATTATTATGCAACTGATTTCAGAATGATATCTCATGACATTGAGCATTGCACAATCAGAGAACATATATGTCAAAATTACTGGAAAAATCTTTGAATTTCCATATTTTTTTAATTTATATGTAAATTATGAACTGTTAATATTCATATTCCCTAATTGTTATTCTCTGATAATAGAAAGATGCTTCAGTAGTGTAAAGATGTTACTTCTCAGGTTGAAGTGCATGCTTCATGGATTGTAATATTGAAAGCATTTTTTAAATCGGACAAAATTTGACTCAACAAGAGCATATTTAAAAATTGCCAATTTCCACTGACTTTTTCTCGGAGAGGACACACTTTTTTAACATTCATTCACTGTAGACATCAGAGTCTTGTAACTCAATCATAGAAAGATTACCGATTTTCATTGCCTTGTTCTATATTTTAGAGAACTTGAATAGACCTGTCAAACTGAGAAATGTGAAGATAAACATATTGAGACTCTTGGAAACATGACTCGACAAATGATAAGTTGGGGCAAAATCTGTTGTCCCATAACCAGTTTTTATGTGTACCCATACTATAGTATGGTACACGTAACGTTGATGTTCGGATTGACCACTCATCGTCCATCTGTCTATCCGTATGTAGACATTTTACGCATGGTGCGATAACTCAAAACATTTTCTATCCAATTGGAACAAAATTTTGTACGCGTTTCTCATCCCAAAATGTAGGATGAGTTTGAAAATGGGTTTGATGTGATTTTTAAATAGAGGTACCGTATGGGCCTTTTTCGACATAGAATTCACGCATGCTACGATTACTCGAACATGTTTTTATCTGACTGGAACCAAATCTGTTATTTTGGTTTGTGATTTCGCAGCCCGAAATACAGATCAAGTTCGAATATGGGTTTGAGACAATTTTTTTTACTGGTGTGATGACTCTTTTTCGACTTAGGCCAAAGCGAAAAATAGGCATGTTTCCACTCCCCCGCCCGCCCCACCTCAAAACCCCCCGACGAAACTCACTTTATTTATTTTCCAAATCCCGAAAAATAAAATACGATGTATTTACTATTTCCACGTGAATTAATACTACACTATTTATATTGTTATATATAGACCTCTCACATAAACAAGCATACTAAAATTGTCTCCTTATTTGGTTATTAAATCGACCCACTGACAATAAAATTCCGTGTTGTGACCGATATAGCAACAGATTGTAAACAAAAACAAACGCGCACGTGGTTTTCAGACACACTGTAAAATGAAGCTCCATGGCGGCATTAGGGTGGTGAGTTTATGACCGCATTATTAATGTACGTCAACTAACGACATGCCCAAATATACCGGCAAAATAATGCTACACAATATTTACGCGAACGCAATCGCAAAGAATACATCTGTCCCAAAACTTCTGAAAAGAACGGACTGTAACAACCGGATGATATAGGCCTACGGTAATTTACCGAACGGAAGCCGGAGTGTATATTTACCGGAAGATATAAAACAATTTTGCCAACATCCGGGAAATAGTGTCAACATGTCTTCTTCTTCTCTTCTTCCGATAAAATGCAACTCCCTGCAGAAGTCTTCTGTAGGAATATTATCGCATTTGTGCGCACAGGCGGATGAGGATGTCGTTAAAAGCTAATATTGGTAAAATTAAAATAAGGATTGTGTATTATACAAGTAAAATCATCATGAGTGGAGTTAAAAAATCGGTTCGGTCATCCTCAGTAGCCTGTTTTGAGCATCTCCTTCTGAAAGTCTTCCAGGGAGGTGCAAGCCACTGCCTCTTCAGATAGGGCGTTCCACATCCGTATGGCCGACGGAAAGAAGGAGTATTTATACGCATCTACTCGCACATGATGCTGAGTGTAGCGCTGGTTATGGCCTCGTGATCTGGCGTGGTATCCAGCTAACTGGGACCTTGGCTAACTGGGACCTTGGCTAACTGGGACCTCAAGTCAGGCTAACTGGGACCTTGGCTAACTGGGACCTTCTGGCTAACTGGGACCTTGGCTAACTGGGACCTTCAGATATATTATTAATCATTTCATTAAAATCAATTTTTATTAAGTCATGAGAAAGATAAAAACAAATGAAATGTTAACATTTTAGATAAATAACATTAAACAAAACAGTAAAAACACTATATAAGTCTGCTGGTTTTGCAGTTCTGTGTAGCACGATGGAGGCTGTAGCACTGTATCTGCATGTATATACCCATACTGGTATGCTGTATTTACTCTCTGTCATGCATGTCACGCATGTCTGGTTCTTCAACTGGTGAGAATACCTGAGTGCATTCTCTGAGAAGTTGACTGGTTGAGACCTCTTTGGCGTCCTATTTGTCCCATAGGCTGAAGATTTTCCCCTGCATTACCGTGGTGTTCTTCTTCTGGCGACACGTCAACTTTCCTTCACTCACCATCTTAATTGTTGTCGGAATCTCCTTGGCTTCTTGATACAACAGAGTCAGGAGGAGATACAGTGGTAAGTTTTATAGATTGACAATATATTTTTTTTATATTTTTTTTTATTAAGTCAGGTTGAAACAAATCTAAAACATTTTTGAAGCAATAACACAAATAAAACAAACAATATTCTATTATCAATGTTCTATTCTACTAATATATGTAATAAATATAACCAAGTTCCGAGTTAGCCAAAAGTCCCAGTTAGCCAAGGTCCCAGTTGGTCATGGTCCCAGTTAGCCAAGGTCCCAGTTAGCCCAAGGTCCCAGTTAGCCAAGGTCCCAGTTAGCTGCCATTCTCTGGCGTTGGTTTTGCTCTTCACGAGTGGAGTAGCTTGATTTGTGACGACCAGTCCTTTGATACACTTGAAGAACATAGACAAGGTGGCATCTTTTCGTCTTTCTTCAAGTGATTTCCATCCAAGGTTTTTCACCATCGTTCTTGGGCTGCTCCTCCATTGGTAGTTGTTCTGGACCATTCTGGCTGCTCTCAGTTGAACTTTCTCCAGTTTCTCGATGTTTTCCGCTGTGTGTGGGTTCCATACAGTCGATGAGTACTCTACTATTGGACGCACCATGGCATTGTAACACTGCTCCTTGATGTTGGGGCTGCAGTTGGTTAGGTTTCTTCCAATGAAGGCTGTTGTAGAATTTGCCTTTTTACAGATCTTAGAAACATGGACATTCCAACTAACATCCTCCTTGATGTTGACACCGAGATACCTTGCAGAGTTCACACATCGTAGTGGTTTCCCATGAATGGTGTACTGGGTTTCCAAGACATTTTGTTTCCTTTTGTTTGTTATACGTATGATCTCGCATTTGTCCGCATTGAATTCCATCTGCCACTTCTTTTCCCAAAGTTGAAGGTTGTCAAGGTCTTCCTGGAGCAGTTTAGCGTCTTTTTTTTATTTTACTGTCCTGTACAACAAGCAGTCATCTGCAAACAAGCGGGGTGTAGCTGTCACACTTTTGGGAAGGTCGTTGATGTAGATAAGGAACAGTAATGGTCCCATAACTGTTCCTTGTGGTACTCCTGATGTTACAGGTTTTTCTTCGGAGAGATGACCTTCTAAGATGACTCTCTGGGTTCTGTTTGAGAGAAAATCCTTTATCCATTCCAAGATGTTGTCATTTATGCCATGTCCTATGCACTTTTGTAGTAATCTCTGATGCGGTACCTTGTCGAATGCCTTGGAGAAGTCGAGTAGTGCAGCGTCGATCTGTTCGCCTTTAAATAGTCCTCTTGCTAAGTCATCCACCGTCAAGATAAGTTGAGTTTCACATGATCTGTTCTTTCTGAAACCATGTTGAAAGTCTGTTAACTGGTCGTTTGATTCCAGATAACTGATTAGATGGTGGTGAATTATATGTTCTAGAAGTTTGCTGCAGATTGATGTTAAAGATACTGGACGGTAGTTTGATGCAGATGTTTTATCTCCTTTCTTGTACAATGGAGTGATATATGCCTCTTTCCAGTCAGTTGGTATTTTCCCTTGGTTGATTGAGGATTGAAAGAGTTTTGTCAGCATTGGTGTAATTTCTGAAGCGACTGTTTTTAGTAGTCGTCCAGGAATACCGTCAGGTCCAGTGGCCTTATGTATGTTGATGTTATTTAGCAATTTAAGTACTCCATTTTCGGTGACGACTATTTCGTCCACTTTATTCACCGGGATGGGCTCAGCTGGTATATTTGTGGTGTCTTCTGTGGTGAATACTGATGAAAATTGCTGATTGAGTATCTCTGCCTTTGTGTTGGCGTCGCTGTATATAATTCCTCTTCTCTTCAGTGGTGACACTCCAGAACTATCTTTCCTTTTACTCTTGATGTAAGTCCATAGTCTCTTTTGTCGTCCCAAACAAGTGCCAGCAGCGTGTTGGCACTTAAGTTTTTTAAATGCATACACAAGGCACTGAAATTCAGTACATACATTGTTAGCCTTCACAATAAGTTCATAAATGACATAATTATTAGAAAGATAGCACAAATATGATATTTGAATTTCCCCGCGAAAAAATAAAGTGAAAAAACAAAATAAAGTGAAAAGCCACCTCCCCGCCCCTGTTTTTTTTATGGATGGGAGTGGAAACACACCTATTTTTCACTTTGGCCTTACAATTATTCAGATGTGAGGTTCACTGATTAATACAGGCTTTTACTGTATAAGAGACAAGTGACAAGGCGAATTATTCAACTAGGGTTATTTTTAGCTGTCATATGTTAGCCCTATTATAATCTGTAACTCATTGACATTCACAAACAAGAGCATTGCTAGGGCGTGGCAAAATATGCCCTTTAGCCATTTTGAGCTGTACTACTGCAAAATAAAATAATACTTTGAGCTTAAATTTGAAGAAAATATGATATACCCCTAATTTCAAAGCCAAATGCGGTCAAATTCTAATTAAAAAAATGGCCGTAACTCATGTAAAAATAACTAGACGGAACCCATATTCGAACTTGGCCTGTATCTTCAGCTGGGAAATACGCATACCAACTTTGGTTCAGATCAAATAATCCAAACTGGAGTTATCGGTCGGAAACCAAAAATGTTAACAGACAGTCAAATTCTAAGTCGAAAAAGGGCCATAACTCATGGAAAAATAATTGGACGGAACCCATATTCGAACTTGGTCTGTATCTTCAGCTGGGAAATACACATACCAACTTTGGTTCAGATAGAAAAATCCAAACTGGAGTTAACGGACAGACAGCTCGACAGACGGACGGACAGACTGATTACATAATACGACCTTTTTCAAAAAAGGGCGTATAATGAATGGACTCTCCCATTTCATTCTAAAAGTATAAATAGGAATAGTCCATTGTCCATTTGTATGGATGTTTTCAGAATATGAGCAGACAGAGCGAACCCACATTTAATGTAGTAGCGCACTATTTAAAATTAAAATTATTTGCAGTCTCACTGGGCCGATTTCCATAATACTTGGTATGGAGACTTAGTTTATAATTTGTTCATAGGGTCATGGTTGAGTGGACTTTAGGGGGACAATGAGGGGTGAGAAGATTAACATTGAGGGCTACTGGTATGGGGTTTTCATGGATTTAATGTCGAGAACAGAAATCAATGCTTTTCTATGTATGAAACAAATCTAGTGAGTGCTATAAGAGCATTTGGAAAGGGGGCTATCTTCAGTTTATCATGTCAGGGGCTTCAAGCGGTCCTAGTCAGGAGGCATTAAAAGGGTCAGATAACTCTAAATAAAATAAGAACTTAAAAAGTCCAGTCCAAGAAGGCAGATAAACATTGTTAATACTTGATGTGGATTATTGCGATGAACCAAAATTTCCAATTTGTTCATCCTGTCATGGTTCATTGAAATTTAGGGGCCATGGAGCGCTTAGAAGATTAACATTGATTATTATTGATTTTAGCGTCCAAGCTACTTGTAAAACATTTTAATGTGTGAAATCATTCTATTGGGGGGGGGGGGGGGGGGGGGGGGTACTTACTGTTTTTTTTAACTGTGGTAATCTGTATTGAGTGTATCAAGGGGTCATAGGGAGCAGAATCCTCATGGCTGTACAAATATATGGATAATACTTTTTTATGGTCTAAACTATTTTATTGAGAGCTATACAGAACACCAGGGTATGAACTGTGTTTATTTATCTCAGTTTATGGGTCCTATGGTATTCCAATGTAATTATATGTACACGCACATGGATTATTCCTTTAATATTGCAAGTAAGTGCAGATACTCTGTAACCTGTTAAAAAATGTGTCCTCTCCGATAATTCAAGGCAATTATATTTAACTATTGAGAAACACATGTTTTAGGAACAACACTTCCTTCAAACCCCTTGTAATCAGTGACATGATTATCAATAATCAAAAAATTCTTCAGATTGACAATTTACTCAGACAATTGCAGTTGAGCAGACCTGAATTGCCTCAATGAAAATAAATGAGATAACACATTAGTAGCTCAAATTGGACACAGCATGTTACATAAACTGTATTTTAATATAATATATTATTACTACACCCCGTTCTCATTAACAGAATGGTTCAAGTTCAATATAAACCAATGTCTTCCAGAAAATCTCTGGGTTCTATGCTTGAATTCTCGGAGAGGACATTTTTTTTAACATTTAATGAGCTGCTGTACCAAATAGGAATGGTTCAGCCCACCAATTAAAGACATATTATGTACTTGTTCGGGCGCGTGAAACTGATAAGTTAGTATTCAGGTGCTATGCCAACTGGAGGAATGTAGCATTCTACTAACATCACTGAACATTTCAAGCCAATTGACCGTACCACTCCATAGAAAACATTGCATGAACTGCGCGAAATTGTAAATATTTACTACTCGAATCGGGACGCTTCTATCGGCGATAAAATAACGATAACGATTTCGCCATCGGCAGTCACTGCATTTAATTAATATATAAGTATGTCGGTGTGTGTTGTAAATTTAGATATAATATTTGTAAAAATAACTACTTTGAACAAGAATATTCTCCATTTCTATTTGATCACCCTACCGGAGTGTTTCACATCACTTTAAAGTTTATTCACCCTCAATACTAGTGACAGTTTACCCACAATACAAAATGATTTTCTCATCTCATTAATATTAGCAATTGAGAAAGATTCTCGGAGAGGACAGATTTTGACAGAATTTATGTGCACATATTTTGGAGAATTGAATATAATTTAAATAGACTTATACACAAAAAACGAATTTGACCATTAATCTTCTATACCATGAAATGTCCAATTGAACTATAATCATGATCCATGGTTCTTGTAAATTGTGTTTATAAAAAGCTTTATTTTAGATTCACATGCTATTATAAATCATTTAACGGAATATCTCAATAACCTTCAAATTCATATATTATCAAACTGAATGCACGATATCACTCAAAATTTTCACCACAAGATCAATCAGACATAAGCTAAAGGTTAAATGAGGACATTTTTGACAAACCCATAAATTAAAATAAATATAAGGAACACAAAATCATCACAGCAATGATTGGCCACTCAAAATATGCCAAAATTGGTACCCATCGCCCTATAATTTTTTTATTTTGTCCAATATACCAGTGAAATTTTGTCTGCAGGTTGGGTTGTGCGTTAGCACTATAGAAATATTATTAGGACACTCCAAACACAATGACAAATGCATCATTTTCCCTCCTATCTGAAAAATTCATTTTGTCAACCTTTAACGTGAAAGAGCCCAATCGTAAAGTATATGATGATGTACACACATTACATAACATGGGACTCATGTACGCCGATACGTAACTTTATTGTTCGTCAACGTGTAGACATTTTGATTTATGTGTGTCAGACTATAAAAAATCAAAATGTATGCATACGCAGCACAACAAATCTATCTATATAGTACACACAGCGTAAAACAGGTATAAACTGTAGAAACCGAAAGTGCATGTCACGTGACATTTAATTGCGCTGCTGACTTCACTGTTTGTTCAATTAAATTGAGCATATTATAACATGTGTATCAGTTGTCAGGACGCAGGAATAAAAACTGTACAAGCATTAATAGTCAGATATTAAAAAGAATTAAAGAAATTTATTTATTAATTTTACTATCTAATTAATATTTTCAAAGTCTTTCACCCAACACAACTTTCCATTAATGATTAACTTTAAATAGCCGAAGACAATGTCATTCCATCCAGTCAGCCTCGTGTGACGTCACGTATAGGTCACCACCAATGATTATTTTGATGACCATGCCGAAATCGACAATCAAATCGTGTCTGCGAAATTGATATGAACATGGTGTAACTTGCACCTAGTTCAGTCGGGTCATTTCCTTTGATGTGATGTCTTTGAATTGGGATCAAAGAAAAATGCCGTTTGATGAATTGTTATAAAAAACGGGCCGTGGATATGTCGTCATGCACGTGACTACATCAAACTTTCAAACTATTTGTTGTGGAATAGCCTAGAATACATGGGTAAGTTAATGCATTGCATCGTCGATTCGTCGATACAATACATTACAATAAATACACCGAGGCCCCGTACTACAGCCTCTGCAGGACATCATACTGGACATGTGCCTGTATTCTATCACAAGTCCGCCCATACCTACCTATATACTTACCCAAACGTATACTTATGTATACTGTGTACTGGCATATTACTACGGTTGTTGTTTGCTTCTAATTCTAAGTATTATATAACACATATAACATATTCTGGTATAATTATTACAATAATCTGAATCGGCACCTGAATCGGCCGATTGTGGTCTCAAATAATCGGCAATCGGCGCAAGGCTCTATTTGACAATCGGCTCATCACTAAAATCTTCCATCAAAACAGGAATATTCACCTATGTCATGGCGTCACTACGGAAGCGTAGAGGCGCCAGATGAATTATACTGGCATCTTGCTGCAGCAAGTTAACTATCTTGCTGCAGCAGCCAGCAGGTTAGCTATCCTGCTGCAGCAGGTTAGTTATCTTGCTGCAGCAAGTTAGCTATCCTGCTGCAGCAAGTTAGCTATCCTGCTGCAGCAAGTTAGCTATCTTGCTGCAGCATGTTAGTTATCTTGCTGCAGCAAGTTATCTATCCTGCTGCAGCAAGTTACTATCTTGCTGCAGCAGGTTAGTTATCTTGCTGCATCAAGTTAGCTATCCTGCTGCAGCAAGTTAGCTATCCTGCTGCAGCAAGTGTTAGCTATCTTGCTGCAGCAAGTTAGCTATCCCTACATACCTATAGGGGCGCATGCGGTGCATAAGATACTATGGGAGGCGGGATGGGGTGGTGGGTGTGTACTGCATACCTAGGGGCGCCTGCGGCGCATAAGATACTATGGGTGGCGGGATGGGGTGGTGGGTGGGTACTACATACCTAGGGGCGCCTGTGGCGCATAAGATACTATGGGAGGCACCCCTATGTATGTAGTACCCACTCACCACCACTAACTGCAGCATGTTAGCTATCCCTACATACATATAGGGGCGCCTGCGGCGTATAATATACCATGGGAGGCGGGATGGAGTGGTGGGTGGGTACTACATACCTGGGGGAGCTTGCGGCGCATAAGATGCTATGGGAGGCACCCGTAGGTATGTAGTACCCACTCACCACCCCATCCCGCCTCCCATGATATCTTATGCGCCACAGGCGCCCTTAGGTATGTAGTACCAGCCCACCACCCCATCCCACCACCCATAGTAACTTATGCGCCGCAGGCGCCCCTAGGTATGTAGTACCCACTGACATGCTGCATAGCCGTGAACATCAGGGAGGTGACTTTCAACAACTGAGAATAATTTCGAAATGTAGAATAAGAACAGCACGGGTCCAAGACAACTTCCTTGTGGAACTCCGCACTCGATGGGGAAATTTGTAGACTTTGAGCCATTAATGGATATTTGCTGTGATCGGTTCATGAGGTAAGATTTCAACCAGATAGCTGCAGTGCCGCGAACACCAAAGTCAGATTGTAGAGTATCTAGAAGAATATCGTGGCGGACGGTGTCGAAAGCAGCGCTCAAATCTAGTAGCACAAGCAGAGTGACCTTTCTTGTTTCCATGCTGCAGAGAATATCATTTTGGACTTTAAGCAGCGCGGTTTCAGTTGAATGGTGTTGACGGAAAGCAGAAGTGTTTATTGGAAGAGGTGCATGTTGTTCGCTGTGCCAAATGAGTTGGTCTATCACTGCCTTTTCACACAATTTAGAAATGAAGGATAGGTTGCTGACGGGTCGGAAGTTCTTGAAAACAAGGTCAGCACCGGATTTCTTGAGAAGAGGGTGAACTATGGCTGTTTTCCAGCTACTGTGAACATATCCTTGGCTTAATGATAGGTTTATCAACTGGGTGATGATAGGTATCAGGGAGTCACATTTCTTGAGTAGCGTTGTTGGTATAGGATCGAGTTCACAAGATGCATTTGAAGAGCATTTGATGATTTTAACGACATCGTCAAGGTCGAGATCGTCGAATGTTGTGAACGTTTCCGTGACTTCCTCTTTGTCGACACAAGGCGCTTTCACGGTGATGTTGTCAATCTTCTTTTGGATAAGTTCTACTTTTCAGAAAAGAATGCACCAAACTGCTCGGCCAATTGTCCTGCTTCATCATGTGGTGGTAGTGTCTCATTCGGTTTCTCCTCACACATCTTTTTCACAACTTTGAAAAGTTGCCTGGTGTCGCCTTCGCACTTGTTGATTGAGTCGGTGTAGTGTGACTTCCGGGCTTCCTTTAGTTGATTGGAGAACTTGTTTCGGGCATCACAGTACGATCTTCCATGTTCTGCAGACGTGCCTCGGGTCCTCTCCTATATACAGATATTGTGCGGCATATTGCAAATGTATGGGACAACATAGGGACAACTGAAATGAAAATCCGACTTATATAATTTCTGAAGTATTTTAAACATGAAGTCCTGGTCGTTAGCGAGTCAGAACTATTCAATCTGTTTTGGCGGGAAAATATATAATGTGTGAAAACTTACTAAACATAACATTGTTATTTGTATTTTCGCGATTCGACATACATGTATGCATTTCCGTATTTTTGGAGAGTGTCAGCTCAAGCAGTGAGTGGTACTCGCTCAGTTAAACTCTGGCTAGAGATTTTCCCCTTTTTACCTGTTTTAACGCACCAACCAAACTGCGTTTTAGCAGCATCCTATTTATACTTCCGGGAATGTTTAAGATGTTCCATCTTCGGTGATAAATATTGTATTTAATGTATTTTTCAAGGTATTCCGCATTGCATAAGAGAGTTATTAAACTGTTATGACCGACATCGACCGCCGTAGTAAGTTTTCACACATAATCACCATCGCCGTGTCGACAAAAGGCAACACTTTGTCAGAAAACAAGCGACAGTTTTGATTTGGTTGAGGGTGGCCGGAGAATATGGTGGCCTAATTTCGATGTGCAAATTAGCGCTTCTAGTTTATTATCGAAAAACAGCCGGTTTGAGAGTATAATATATAGCTGAATACAGCTAGGTTAGCTGAATACAGCTAGCTGTATTCTCACATTTGCCAGACCTGATAATTTAATATAAATTGAATTTATGGCTGTAGCCATAAAATGGCGTAAATTAAAATACGAATTTCCGTGTACCTACCAGACGTAATCAAATTATAATTGAGGGATACTGGATTAGTAAACCCATTGCACACACGATCGTTTGAAACATTATGCTGATACGGGGAGAAAACTCAAGCCACTCACTGACTAGTGACGATAAATGAGTATATGGGACTAGTATGCATATATAATAAAACTTTTATTTGATACATTTGGTTGAAAACTGTACAAAAATTACTCGACAACAACAATTTGTATTTTTGCATTCCGGTAAATTTGCCATCCGTAACACTACTTCGTACTCAACAGACTTTAAAATAATGGAAAAATTGTTACCTTATTCTCCGACTCGGAGACTACAGAAACCAACAACATTTGGGTACAGTACCCCTTTAATTGTTATCTATAATAGTGTGTCAGTTTAAAGGTATTCTCATTCTGAATCCAAAATATGAATTCTTTTTAAATGACATTGAGCAAAAAAAAAGTTATGACTATGAGCGATTGAATTTTTTGAATTTCCAACATTTTCTGGAGTTGGAAATTTTGGCGTCACTATCATGACTATGGCTGAAGGGGTCACTCTCACCAAAAAAAGTGCTGAAGAGTACACAGGATTTGAAAATGTGCTGAGGAGTAGCTCCATTTCAGGTTTACCCAGACCTGGTCATACTCATCAATTGGCATAGTGATGCTGAAGGGATCACTCTCACCAAAAAAAGTGCTGAAGGGTACACAGGATTTGAAAATGTGCTGACACCCGACTTTCAGAAACACAGTTCAAGTAACAATGTTAGTGGTGATCACAAACCCTGTGTACCAGTACTATAGCCAGAAGTAGCTACTGGAAAATCGTCAGCGATGGGTAAATTTGCGTTTATGATACTAAAACGAATTTTCCGGTTGTCAAACACATCGCCATCCACTTTGGTAATTTGAAAAGCCATCTGATCTATGTAGATAATTAGTGTTTCGCAGAGGTAAGCTTTTTATCGGAAAATTA
Source organism: Siphonodentalium dalli (assembly GCA_032622095.1). NCBI lineage: Eukaryota > Metazoa > Mollusca > Scaphopoda > Gadilida > Siphonodentaliidae > Siphonodentalium > Siphonodentalium dalli. The sequence goes on along the minus strand of CP136064.1, from coordinate 145,992,158 downwards.
AGATAAAAGTTTGCAAAACTATTAAAGATTGTACCATGTGAAGTTACATTGGAAATCTTCGTTTATTCTTTAAAAAAGCAAGAGCTGTCGCAGCAAAATGTGCTCATAATTCGCCATTTTGTCTATTAAGCTAACCCACCTGACTGCATCGACCAATAAAATGTAGGTTATGAACTTTTAATCGGTGTATTAAAATATATTATTGTCTGTTTATTATTGGCTGATCGCGCATCGTGACTTATCTATTGAATCATGGGTAAATATTCAATTTACATAGAGGTCACCTGTCCTTTTATTTGACGTTTCAAAAACTAATTCATTCGCACCATTTTTCTTGTTTTATCATCACCAAGGAGCGTGGAACTTGCCGATTTTCATTCAAATTTCGTGATTTTCTTGCTTTATACCATCTAACGACGCCAAATGACGCTAATTTTTTTCAAAACTTGTTCTTCAGATACTCGTCTGTAGAAACTATCGATTGTTTGCGCGCGCTCTGTATTGATGTAGCAGTATTAGGTCCCGAAGAGTAACGGTTATCTGGTTCGAGTGCACCCGAGGATGTGACGTCACTCCCAGCTACCGAGAATGACAGAACAGAACTGACTACCAAACAAGAAAGATCTATTTGGCTGACATGTTGAATCACCATAAATTGTGACATCTAATACTTTGTAATAAACGATGTTAAACCTGAATACAATGTCCGTTTTGGTTTCATTGGAGACGAAGCAAACACAGATCCACGCGGAGAAGTATTTTGATGTGTAAAATTTTCAAAAAAAATTACTTGTAAAATCCGACCATGTTCGTCACATTTTCTGACGCTGAAGATTATACTTTCAGTGTCCGATGGTGTTTCAACTGCTATAATGTTACTAAATATATACAGTTATTATTGTGCTTGATTAATTACACTGACAATATGTTTATCTGTGTAAATTCGACATTTGTGCTGCTGTTTTCTTCAAAATCTACCGCTGTGTTCTAAAAATAGACACAGAAAAATATAGTTTCCTGACATCAACTCTACATCACAACAGTGCCGGTTTTTGAAGACAGGGGGAGAGAGAAGGGTAATCGACAACTTCACTGCCCCAGTGACTGCAGAAATCACTGTCAGATAAACTTTGTTATTTTTTGCACAAAATATCAATGACAATGTAGTTCAATCTACCAAATGATTTGAACCTGCCACAGCTCATCAATTTAGGGTTGCCACGACTATGAGTTTTCATAATCGACTAATCGGCATTCGGCAGCTATAATCGACGATTAGTCGATTAATCGGTAATATATGCCAATGGATAAATGCAAAATTATGATGACTTTAATTCCATTTTGAAGACAGTTATAAACTGTCGATGCTCCGTGTTTTACACTGTTTTATTTCGTATACAACAAGGAATACTCATGCCCTCATAATCTCATTTGTCCCGATGTAGTTTTTTTTACAGGCCCTTTGTTACTATTAAGTACTGCCAAGTGCCCATATTGCCAATGTTAAAGTTAAAGGAAATTCATACACGACGTGACAGTAACTGTGCAAAATTGCACAAAGTAAAGCTAATCTCGATGCGACTCTTAAGTCGCCACTGCGTATTTCGGCAGGTCACGTGTATCACATTAATCGGTAAAATTGATGCGAAAGGCGTGCACTTATAATGAAGTTAACAAGGACATAGGTAGACAGTGGGAGATATTTGAGCTTTTGTGGGGGACCCTGGGGTGACTGGGATGCAGTCATAATTACTGCTGTGTATAACCTGGACATTTTCAATAAAGAATTGCAAGAAATAATGAAACAAATTAATAGTTTATATTATATACGTAACCGGCAACCGCTTCGGAAATGTATCTAGCACAGTAGCACTAATAGTTAATTAATATTCACAGTTAAACAAACATAATTAAGATTTCGATGTCGCACACAAAATTCTTTGAAGATGACCGCCAAACGTCGGCGGCAACATCAAAGGCAGAGGACGCCGCAATGGAATTGAGCTGCATACGCAGTTAACAGTTACTTCCAGGCATGAGATCGATGAAAAGTACTGCTTACATACACAAGTTACATAACCATACCCACCCCCTCCTCGGGCGATTAGTCGATGAATGTAATTAACTGTCGACTACCGCACCTGCCGAAGGTTAGTCGATTAATCGAATAATCGTGGCAAGCCTACATCAATTATCAATATGTTTAGTTCTGTTCCACTCATCAAACCGATTTAGATCTCATACCAGTGAAATACCAATGTTAGAAATATAACATTTGTCAGTTCTCAATAAATTGGACAATTTTCAAGTATATTCATGATACCAGCTCAACCACTATTCAACTGAAACAAAATTCTTGACAAACTTTGAAAGCAGCCTGAAACTTCTTGTTCAACCTGATGTCAGATATCTGAGTTTATATTGGACATCAACAATTTTCAGTAACAACTCAACATGACTTTCATCCTCTTGAAATAAATTAATGTGAGTCACTCGTTTCATTTGAATATGGATAACCAAGCAGCCTGAAACTTACATGTTCATCCTTATGCAGATATCATCATATGATCAATAGTTAAGATTTGACAGTAATTTGATCAACTTCAACAGCTCATATGCTAAATTGGTCAGCTTCCAGTAGATATATATTAATTAAACCAGCTCAACCAGTATCCAACTGAAAGGAAATTCTTGTAAAATCGTATGAAACTACTTACCCTGGGAATTATAGAAAACATATTTAGGAAGCTATAGATATAAATCCATCTTCAAATGCTGATCTGACACAAACTGATATTAAATCAGTGTTTGTGATTCGGTATAAAGCCTTTAGACTCTACTGTTTACAGCTACCGGTATAATATTGTGTGCCAAATTATATACTGCAGGGTGGAATATAAGTGCAGGGTGAAAATGTCTGGAACAAAATTAATCATAGTTTAATAGAAGTGTGTGTTCACTGGGAACAGAAAAATTATCACAGAAAAGTTGATATATTGTGGAAGATCAGACGCTCCTAAATTACTATTTCTTTAGCTTCAGGGGTAAAAATATTTGATTCGAGTCGAGGAACCCACCCTTCAAAGCTCAAGAGTGATCAGATATTGATTTTTTATGTTTGTTATTTCTCGAGATGTGTACAGAAACACGAGGTCAAACGGACAAATTGCGGATGAAGATGGATAATTCTAAAATCAAGTGGTAATAATAACTTGATTTTAGAGTTATCCATCTTCATCCACAATTTTGACAGAGACCACTTTTTGACGGCGTGTTTTTGGGCCACAAACAATAGAAATAATAAACTTCAAAAATTGATATCTGATCACCCGGAGTGTTGATGGGTAGGTTCCTCGACTCGAATCAAATATTTTTTACCCCAGAAGCCAAAGAAATAGTAATTTAGGAGCATCTGTCGGATTGAGTACCTTTAAACAATTATTTTTGTATCTAGACTTGATTATAAAGCAAGTTTTCGCAATTGACATGCTTAAAATAGATACATGCATGGGGAAATGTAATCATCGTTGTCTACATGCCCCGTGTGCACAACATCTCAAATGAAAAATCCAGTCTCTTGTAGTACTTGTACTAGTATTTGTAATTAAACTATTTGTATAGCATTTGTTATTTAAATTTAGAACAGAGCCATAATTTTGTTTAAATGTGCAGATCTACATGTATGATATTATTAAGCATCGTGCAGGGTGGATTTTTCTCATAAAATTAATAAACATACTAGTACAGGTACAATTATTTGGCACACAAGAGTAGGCACTTTGGTGGAGACTCATGATGTTAGATGCTGATAGTCTAAAGGGTCAGCGTCTGGTTGTTCCCCATGCAGAGGAGATATAAATGGGTACACGACATTTTGGATCGTCTTAAGTCGTTTCGCACCATATTTTTGTAGTTTCGCACCATATTTTTTGTAGTTTCGTACCTTATTGTTTGGTCGTTTGGTCGTTTTGCACCATGTTGGAAATAAATTCATCTTTTCATACCAATGATACCATATCACTATACATGCATGTCACACCATAGGGAAACAAATTAATGATTTTCTCCAAAGTACGAAATAAAAAAAAGTAACCAAACAATCCGGTATGAAACAACCAAAACATATGGTATGAAACGACCATGGACATGGTATCGGATAGTGAAATAATGAAGAAGTCACTATAGTTGTATATCATTTATATGGTCACAATATATATAATGCAACGTGAAAGTTGATAAGACATCTGTTCTGTTCGACTTCAGGTGTACTCGATTTCTACTCCGGCAATGTTCAGAATTCTATCCAACGAGTCACGACACTGGTATGAAGCGTCTAGAACTTAGAATCCATATTTAATATAATTATAAATCCTTCAGACATTCAGTGTAACCGATCACCAGAATCAACAACTGACTGTTCAAGGCGGTTCCACTCAATGTTTGTTTTTAAGAAGTCATCATAACGACTAAGTCTATAATGTGCAGTGCTAGTACGCAGTAGATCCCAAGTCGAACGATTCTCGGATGGTGCTGTTAGCACTTAATGTTACACACCTCCTATAATTAAGTTCTCCACCAGATTTTGACACACTCCCTGCCTCACTGGGGTCTGGGGACAGTCACAGTAGTAACAGTACTAACACTCACAGTGAATGAGTGGGTAGGCCTACTGATAGTCATAGACATAGTGATACAGTCCTCAAATTTTGTTGGTTTATTTTCCTTGTCTTCTTCGAATTTTTTTTTTTAGAGTTAGATTTAGATTATTCATTTGTAGAATAACAATCAATTGTCATGACAATCTTCGTCAACAATGAATGACATTGATAATTTGATCGATTCAATGATTGTTGACACTGTGACTTGGTGAATTTAAATTTTAAGTCTCGCTGTCCTTGCGAGAATGCGACTATCTTCCGAATTCTTCGTCGGCTGGTTCATGTAAATATGGGCCCATATTCAAACGCAAGCCATCAAAGGCATCTTCAGTATCTGCCATAGATGCAGGATCCTCCGCAACACGTAACTCGTCGTCATTTTCGTGATCAGAGTCACTTTCAGACGTGGAAATGCTGTGTGCAGAAGCCATTTTTCGTAAACAGTTCGTCTGCAGGGGTAAGTTCCACTTTGACGTCACGGGTTTTGCGGTCACGTGACTCGAGCAAAATCAGCTAAGAAATAATAATCGATTTTTAAAAGTCGCAAAAAACACGCTTATCGATAAACTTATATCTAATTTTTTATTGGATGTTATATTTGAACCTTATTCACACCAAACTAGCCATATAACATTAAAATGATAAACATTTAACAGTTCCCATTTAAATGGTGTTTCAGTTCTGAGGTTCTTTCTTTTTATTTTCCAGAGAGAGGCTTTGATCTCACCTTCAAGACTGCTGATGATAGCAGTTTATCACTGGTGAAATATGGAGAGTTTCTGTATGATAACCTCATCTTGTTTGCTCCATCTGTCGAGGGTAAGTGATACTGAAGGAACATCATTCTTTACTCATGATTCACAAAAGATTGTCAAATATTACTACTTAAGGTATTTCACAGTTAAATAATTTGAGCACAAATACCAGTATGCTAAATCACATGTACCACTGGGGGAGGCCCGGCTCATGCAAGAGCTGATTCTTTGCGAGGAGTCCTACGGATATTTTGCGAGTAAGCGGATGATATTTATCGCCTATTTTTTTTACAATGACGTCACAGCGATCAAAAGAAACACACAATGCCGCCTCACAAAATATGCATGTATTTGTACCTATTGGGTCATTTTCACAGAAGGGGGCTAATAACGGTAAAGACATTTGTCACTTTCATGACCACAAAATATTTCTATTTGGGATGCCCCACCATGAAGCTTTTCTTGACCAGTTTCCATATATAAACCAGCAAAGCTTGGGATCTCCTAGTTTATTTTCGACACCAACTTAAAAGTTTTTACATTTGTCCATACCGTTACCACATAACGGTAAAGACATATGATGTATTGAATATGCAGAATCCCTTAATTAATATTGAAATTTAACTGGATGGATTTCTGTATGAGTTCTGGAATTTTTTTTGGCAAAACTTAGGTCTAATTCTTTGTGAGTCCCTTCGTGTAGCATTTGATACTGGTGAATTATCCATAACCCAAAAACAAGGACTTATTACTCTTCTTCCGAAAAAAGATAAAGAGAGACATCTTTTAAAGAACTGGCGTCCGATAACTGTTAAATATAACATATAAACTAGCTTCCTCTTGTATACATGTAGCTGAACGAATGAAAAATGTTCTACCCGATATAATCAGCCATGATCAAACTGGTTTCTTAAAAAATCGGTATATTGGAGACAACACTAGATTAATTTATGATATTATCCATAAGACAAAATTAGCTGATAAACCTGGTCTTCTGCTCCTGCTAGATTTTGAAAAGGCATTTGATTCAGTATCATGGAAATTTATAAATAAATGCCTTGACCTTTTTAACTTTGGTGATGACATAAAAAAATGGATTTATACTTTCTACACAAATATCAACTCATCTATTCTGATAAATGGACATATATCTCAGAGTTTCCATCTAAACCGTGGCTGTCGGCAGGGTGACCCAATTTCGCCTTATATTTTTCTGATATGCGCAGAAATCTTAGCTATCATGATTAAATCTAATAAACACATCAAAGGTATAAACCTCGGCAATTTTGAATACAAAATCACACAGTATGCAGACGACACAACTCTCATCTTAAGACGGCAGAGAAGAAAGCCTAAGGGAAGTATACAATGTACTAACACTGTTCGCAAATCTTTCAGGTTTGAAAATTAACCCTAGCAAGTGTCAGGCATCGTGGATAGGTTCTTATACTGGACGTAGAGATGCTATATGCTCAGATCTTGGTATCAGATTTGATAGCTCATTTGATCTTCTAGGGATTCATTTTGATACACATCTTGACAAAATGAAAATCAACTACGATACAAAATTTGCTGATGTGAAACGATTGATTGAGACATGGAAACACCGATTACTGACACCTATTGGTCGAATAACTGTAATAAAATCACTTATACTCCCAAAATTAACACACCTTTTCGTGTCACTTCCAAATCCCGATAAAACATTTATGAAAAAATTGGACACTATGCTTTATAATTTTCTATGGAATTCAAAACGTGATCGAGTGAAACGCAAAGTTGTATGCCAAGATTACAAAAACGGTGGCTTGAAAATGGTTAATGTCAATAATTTTATGCTGTCAATGAAAATAACTTGGGTGAGACGCCTCATAACAAAGAGCGCCAAGTGGATGCCCCTCACAGATATTCCATTATGCGAAGACCCCATGTTCCTTACATATGAGCATGGCTATTTGGAGAAACAGGCAAAGAAATTAACAAATCCATTCTGGCATGACGTTTTGTTATCATTTGTCAAATTTTTACAACAAAATATGAATAATTGCAATATATCCACATGTACGCTGTGGAATAATTCAAATATAAAACAATATGGAAAGGTAATAAACTTCACTTCTTGGCGCGAAAAAGGGATTATGTATATAAATGATATGCTAGATAGTAAAGGTTCTTTTCTTTCACAAGAAGCCATACATAAGACATTTAATATACGCACAGACTATACAGCAGCAGATAAAATTGATTACGTTGTAGCAACATTTCCACCGGAAGCACATGCCTCTGTGAAATAGACACACCGTTCAGAGTTATGTCACTTTGAAGTATTGCGTTATGCCTCCCACGCAACTGGATTTATCACCACTATCGATAGAAGAGCTGCTACTCTGAAACAACGCTGTCATTTCGTAATACAATGGGACTGATTTGGATTTCAAATTCAATGTTCATGTAAATACTAATAAAATACTTAAATGTAAAAAGAATAGTTGTCTGAATTGTTACTAAATACATTACTAGCTAAAGTAACAACATATCTTGTTATTTAATATTAAAATATTTTGTGTAATGAAAACAACAAACTCAGCAATTATTGTAATAGTTTAATACTGACATGTACTTTATTTTTATCAATACTGTACATGTGGAGTGGAATATTTACTATGTCTGATTTAATCATTTGGCAAACATTTTCGCCCTCCTGTGCTCGGCACAAATAATAGCCCTCCTAGACCTTTTCAGGAGGGCGATTTTTAGCTCTCCTAGATTTCTGAGAATGCCAGGCCTGTATACTGCCTGTATACATATTAGTAACTGTGTATGAACACTACGAATCCTTGATTGACTGGGGAGAGGAACTTTAAATTCTGTTATAGAAAGTCTTCTACATGTACATGTATATTGCTCTCTAACATATAAGACTTCCCACAAGACATGGGAGTTGAACAAACAAGATTACTACAGGCAGGTTTTAAAGACTGCATATTAATTTTATTGGTGAGATTGGGATTCAAACACAAATGTATTTTAATAGAAGTAAATTGTTTTTGAAAATTCCAACTAAAATTATTGCTGCTTAATGTATACATAGTACATAGTATATATTAGCTATAAAGGTGTGCTTACATTTACATGCCAATTAAAATTGTTTTTGTTTTTTTATTTGGTTTGAAATTTGTATATATTAGCGATATAGGTGTGCTTTACATGCCAATTTGATACATTCATTAAACAAAATAAAATTGTTTTTTGTTTTTGTTTGGTTTGAAATTTGAAAAAAAAAAGAGTCCAGGTTGGCCCAATTTTGGCAGGTCGGTCGGGTAACCGGAAACACATGTATGTTTTTTTTTTTGCCTTAAACATCTGCGGATCACAATTGGCCTCTCGGTGGGTATCTTTAGTCCCATTGGGACAGTCACACCTCTACTTTGTTTTGGCCCACAGACTGTAGTGATTCTCGGTCGGACAGATTCACTCTTATAATAACTCGACAAGCGCAACCCTTGTTTTTTATGTAACATCCAAAACACAAATTTAGGCAGGTATGACTTTGGTATGTACAGCTCTCCGCTACTCTTCTGGTAGGCCAGTTGATGTCAACTCTTGTATGAATTTATATTTAAATAAATAATCTTTTCAGATTTTGGTGGCTCCATCAATCTGGACTCTTTAACCAACTTCATTGATGGAGGTGGAAATGTTCTTGTTGCTGCTAGTTCAAATATTGGTGAGTTGAAATTGTTCATTGGAAATATAAACTAAACTTATTAACACTTTCGTTGCCGAGCTAAATTTACACCTAAATTGACAGATAATTTATGAGAAAAGTGATTTTATTGTGGAAAATTATGATACAATAAGAGTCTCTTATGAAATAATATATCAAGGACTTGTATGTAGGTGATTAGCATAATACTTGCCGAAAAAAATTCACAACAATCAAGGAGCACAACTCATTGTCACCCAAGGGAAATAACTCCAGATATTGAATTTTGTGTAATAGTCCATTGAAAAATGGCCCACAGCCTACTAAATATATTGGTTTTCTGAGACAAAGTATTTCGGTGATGATCTGACAAATCTTTCTGCTGTCTTTTCCTCATTTAAAAAACTTGTGAGAGCAAATTAATTACAATTGGGGGGGGGGGGGGGGGGGGGGGCACCACATCTGCTAAATTCATCAGAATTGCATAATGTCCAGTGTGCATTGATAAATGCTAAGTTGCCCTCTCTGCAGTGTTATAAAAATTAGCGTGACGACACTTTCAATGGTATCTATTTTCTTAAAAATCCATATTCTTTGAAAATTAGATTTTCAATATGACTGTGTGTGTTGAATTTGATTTGAAGCTCGCACCGTAGATTGAACAAGCAGGAATTTATAAAAAATGTGAACAGGTCTACATGTGGTATATTCAAAGACAAGCACACTGGCTCCAGTGCGAAAATTTTATGGCTCCAGTTCGAAAAACAAGCAAAAATGATAAGCTCCAGTTCGCACCCACGATATTGCTCATAATTCATCGATAATTATCGCCAAGCATAATGACATTTTATCTAATATTTGTGTACTTGTCTCTTTGCAAAGCAAATATAATGTTACCATTATATCAATATTGTACAGCTTGGAGGTGACTATGCCAAAATAGTGGTCTGAGGGAGGAATAGTCTCAGAGCCGGAGGAACACTATTTTGCCATAGTCACCAACTAGCTGTGCAGTATTTGTCCCCGAAAAATGTATTTTCAGTAGACTATATAAACGGGCTCCGTGCTTCCGTCGTTCGTGCGTCCATTTGTGCGTCTGTCCATCCGTCCGTCACACTTTTGAGTACCTTCATGGTGTAATCATCTCCTACAGATTTTATCCCAGAGATTTGAAACTTCAGAATTGAAGATTTTTTTTAATATTTTTTTACGTCACATACATGTTGCACATACATGTATATAGGTGATGTTAAAAAAAAATGGCATATATGCGGCTTCTATATACGCGCCTGCTTCACGTTAATGGTAGTATTATAGAGACAAGGGGAACTGTAGATATTCACCTTTTTACCATCGCTTGGCAATCGGACAAATTTAGGCCATTCACACCAGCAATGCCAACGATATAGCCACGGATGTATCAGCGAAGAATTCTTCTTTCAATCAATACCACAAACTCCCATCAGAACCATTCATATACATAGCATTTGATAAATTTTTAACCACCGAATATTGTCTCCGGAGAGCGTAAATTTCCAGTTTGATCCGTCTCAAAAAACAATGGATGATATGTTCCTCTAAATTCACATCCGCACGGCTTACTATAATTAAAAATCGGTCAAACGATCAACTAAACATCTAGCGCTCAGGGATTTCTTGTCGGCTAATAATTTATTTACTCTTACAAATCAACACATTAACAAAACGACTGAATCCTCAGTAAGTATTTAATACTAGAACCCACCAAGTGGTTACAACTGAAAGTATACACAACAAACATTACATATAATAATAACATTCGTACACACACAATAAACACATAGTTAACAATCTCATCCTTTCTTCTTTCATAAATGTTGACACACAAAAGAAATATATGTTACCTTACACATAATGTCCAAGTCGTTCCGTACCATATAATGTGGTAATCACATAACACATGAGATTACTAACAAACACATTTTATGAACATATTAAGACAGAACATTTTTGTCAATTTTACCCTTTTCCAAGCATGACAATAACTTTTGATGAGAAGCACCTTTCTTTGTGAGAACATCAGCAAGCTGATTAGAAGTACCAGTCCACTGTATATTACTAATTTCCTTCCTTTCTAACATTTGCTTAAGAGAGGAAATTTCCAAACGTAACCTTTTCTCCGTGACACGCTTGCCGGAGTGAATTGCCTCATAAAGATCCTTATTGTCTACTACACATTTAACTGGAACAATTTTATTTACATTGTTGTAGAGCAATTCACCAAGTAACATACTGAGAGAAGTCCACAATCTACACCATCAGCTAAAGCCAGAGCCACCCCTGCTAGTGTACTCCTAACAACCCTCTTTACCTTCCTAGATTGCCTTGTTAAAGTGTTAACCTTGCCACCTTTACCTCCCAGAAATATTACATACCCACCTTGACTACCGCCGTCAGCAAGATTCCCAAAAGAGGAATCAGTCAATACAAGCACTTCCAGATGTTGTCCGAGATCTTGGAAACTTAAAGTAACCATCTCTGATTGAACTCTCTTGAAAATTCTGTTTAATGTCTTCAGATCATCAACTGTGCTCTTCGTCACTCTTGAAGCTAAAGTGACAACGTCAAAAGCAATATCTGGTCGTGTTTGGGTGACAAGCCAGAGTAACTGACCAATTTTTAGCTCAACTTTACTTTGTAAAGTTTGAGCTATTGTCATGGCTTTGTCGTCCGTGTGTTCGTGTGTACGTAAGGCGTCAACAATGCAGGCTACAGGTCGTACCTTTGGTCGGATCATTATGAAATTTGTAGTGTTGAAACGATTAGTGGTTTTGAGGAATCGACTAGTCGCCAGAGGGAATCGACTACTAGTCGACTAGTCGGACCCCTTCCGAAACTTACTGTTTTGTGCTCATATACGTATATTATTTGCGGTTTGTTTTGAGTACCAGTAACCAAATTTGCATTTTCGAGCGCAAAGCAAGACGTGATTTAACAATATTTGCCGTGATTATTTGGCTTAATATCACTGAAGGTTAATAGGTTATTAATTTGTCCCAGGTATATGATGTTTTATGGCAATCAAATTACCATCCAGTTGATGACATACACCTGATCGATCGCGGAAATGCTACGGAGTGGAAGCGCGTGCAACAATCAGAAACCGGTGCATTATTCTAAATGTTTTGTGTAAAAATTGATATGGTATGGTCTACCGGCAAGCCTGGATATATATTTTTTTTGAGTGTCTGACAAAATGACAGGCACCAAAGATTCGGCGTCTGACATTTGAAAAGGGTGTCTGTCATTTACCTGGTATCAATAAATAGCAGCAATTAGTTGTTTTTTAGCCCATTCCAATGCACAAATCAGATTCATTGATGTATACCATGTTATGAATTATGGTGTTTTACATCACTTTTAGCTGAAGCTCATATTATCATGTCATAATGTGACAGGGGTGCAAAGTCAGACAAGGCTGTCATTTACAGTATGTCTCTGCTGAATTCTTTTCCAGTTTCAAAAATACTATTACATTTATTAGGCAGTGGTTACCAAGGCCCTGTTTCTTCTCAGTATGTTAGCCCATGGCCCCATGCCTAAGTCAATAGACAAGAACTGACACGGAATCGCGGAAACGTGAAACGAAACGACGCTTAATTATATCACTTACTCAAGTTACTGAAACTATTAATGTCATCAAATCAGAAAATTAGGATTACTATACGTGATCGGGACTTTTGCATACATTATGTACTGTGGTAAGTCACTGAACTGCCCATTGCTAATTTCGAATTGGCTGGATCGGATCAGATTAATCGGAAGTTGTCCGATATAGTAGCGCAAAATAGTCTGCAGAAAAAATCCTACGCCATGCTTCCCCCAAGTAAACACGAGCACATGTTTCAAAACGCGGCGATTTAAAAACTACCCGTTATGAATTTTTTCGGAATTTCTTCCGCTAAATCTCCAACTAACACCCTTAACTTGTGGAATATATTACACTTGTGCTGATTTAACTTGTGACATCTCCGTGTATCTTACGTCAAACGAGAAAAACACGACGAAGTGTATTTCTTGGTTGGAGTTTCCCCCCAGTGGCAGCCATTTTTTCTGGGGTTTTCACATTCTAAAAATAGAAAGTCGTAAATAGTGCGGACGTGAAGGCAGCGATAATTCGCAGTTTGCGATCAATCATCAAACGCGGACAATTTAGGTTAGAGGTTGAATTAAAATTACATTTATAGGTCCTGTATACGGAACGGATCATTAACATGTTTTCTGTAAAACGCGTTGTATTGGTGGGGGGATTTGATATTTAGTACACAGTAGTGGTAATTGAATGTCTTTGCCGCGGATAATACATCTACTTGTTGTTTTCCCCTTAATTATATATTTTTTGTGAAGATAATGGGCGCCGGACAAACTGACGGACGATAATAAGGCGGCGCCGGTCATCGGTGTATTTGGCTCGGTCAATGACCGTGTCCGACCTCTTATATCCAGGCTTGTCTACCGGGCCGTACCAGTTCTTACATACAATCGAACATCGTTGTTTTCGAACTTGCCCAGTGTGCTTGTCACCGATTGACTTCACAAACGGGCGTACATGAAGAAATGCAAGATATTTTGAGAAACGAACTTCATCTCAAAAGTTACAAAATAAATGTTATAACAGCTGTAGTGCGTACAAGCCTTTTATGCTCGCAGATGTCATGTACATATATCGGACACGGAATGTGGTAAAGTTCCCTGTATATATAGAGTCCGCATATATTAAAAATGGGCCATGCATTGCGTACATAATGTTCCTTGTATTCATTGCAAGGTCACGATATGACATAGCTTAATCACGGACAGTCATTTTCCCGCCAAAACACACGTGTTTTCACTGTTTGATTTGATCGCGTACATAGTTGTCTCTCGTGCATGGTACATTGTAAATATATATACAATATATACAATTTTACTCGGGAGTCCCCGAATACACAATCGATCGTGTCAGTTTCAAAAATAAAACTGCGCAGACAGGCGATGTTAATAGTACATTTCAATGCGATGTCGTAAGTTCTATATTTAGCCCGATTTCAGCAATTTGCGTCATCCAGATTACGTTTCTGGGAACAGCTTTGTCACCGCCCAATTCCGCGAAGGATTTAAGTTTGAGGTGCTAAAATACATTGTAATTTTTCACAAACACAGCCCATAAACGACGTGGGATTTCCGAAGTGACTCGCCAGTTTAGTTCGAAATACGCGACGCTATTCGATGCATAGCATGGCCGACCGCGGGTTGGCTTTATATTTATATCTATAATAGAATATATCTAGAACGTGCGATTGTATACGCTCACCCATGCGTCAGTTGATGCATGTGGTGGTTGTAAAAATTATCACACAATTTTACAAATAAACTTTAAAGGTATACTGACATAGTGCTTCAATAAACTATATTATTATCCATCCCTTAACTAACACCATTTCCGATTGGACAAAAGCCGCCGCGTGATAGTCTTGGAAAAAGTCATATTGGACTCCCGAAATTCATATTGGACTCCCGACTGTACAATATGACTTTTCATATTGGACTCCGTGACGTCACAAATTAACTCTATTGCGAAATGAATCAGTGAAATTGTGATGCGCATTTAACACTGATGGATTTTAGCAGACGTTTCACTTCCGCATTGAATTTTTTCTCACTTCCGTGTTTACTTTTCCAAATCATGCTTTCTGATGATCAATATACGGTACAGGCTTTTATAGAGAATTAATTGCGGACAAATACCAAAAATAACCACAAAAGTTTTATTTCCAAAATTTGGATAAACATACAGATGGATAATAAAAATGTCATTATACAATGTTGTGTACAGTATGAGTTTTTAGCTCAACTTTGTAAAGTTTGAGCTATTGCCATGGCTTTGTCGTCCGTCATCCGTGTGTGCGTGTGTGAGTAAGGCGTCAACAATGCAGGATACAGGTCGTACCTTTGGTCGGATAATTATGAAATTTGTCTGTTGACATCAACATATAGACCAGAATGATTAATTTTGGGGTCATTCGGAAAAAAAACATGGCCGCCAGCGGCCATCTTGGATTTCAAAATTCAATCCATTAGCATGGGCTACAGGCCGTACTGTTTGTCTGATCATCATGAAATTTGTCATGGATGTTAATAGTGACATGTAGATGGGAACGACAACGAGTGATTTTGGGGTCGTTCGGCCGAAAAACATGGCCGCCAGCAGCCATCAGGATTTTACTCTTTGCATGACTAAATTCTTTGGCGCGGGCTACAGGTCGTACTTTTAGTCTGATCATCATAAAATTTGTCAAGAATGTTAATATTGACATGTAGATGGCAAAGAGTCATTTTGGGGTCATTCGGCCAAAAAACATGGCTGCCAGCAGCCATCTTGGATTTTACTCTTTGTATGACTAAATCCTTTAGCTTGGGCTACAGGTCGTACCTTTAGTCTGATCATCATGGCTGTTGAAATTGGAATGTAGATGGGAACGAGTCATTTTGGGGTCATTCGGACAAAAAACATGGCCGCCAGCGGCCATCTTAGATTTCAAAATTTAATCCATTAGCACAGCCCACAGCTCGTACTGTTCATCTGATCATCATGAAATTTGTCATGGATGTTAATATTGACATGTAGAAGGGAACGAGTAATTTTGGGGTTATTCGGCCAAAAAACATGGCCGCCAGCAGCCATCTTGGATTTTACTCTTTGTATGACTAATTTTTTTAGCACAGGCTACAGCTCGTACCTTTAGTCTGATCATCATAAAATTTGTCATGGATGTTAAAAATGACATGCAGATGGGAACGACTCATTTTGGGGTCATTCGGCTGAAAAACATGGCTGCCAGCAGCCATCTTGGATTTTACTCTTTGTATGACTAAATCCTTTAGCACATGCTACATGTTGTACCTTTAGTCTGATCATAATAAAATTTGTCATGAATGTTAATAATGACATGTAGATGGGAACGAGTAATTTTGGGGTCATTCGGTCAAAAAACATGGCCGCCAGCAGCCATCTTGGATTTTACTCTTTGTATGACTAAATCCTTTACCATGGGCTACAGGTCGTACCTTTAGTCTGATCATCATAACATTTGTCATGGATGTTAACGATGACATGTAGATGGGAACGACTCATTTTGGGGTCATTCGGCCGAAAACATGGCCGCCAGCATCCATCTTGGATTTTACTCTGTCTTTGTATGACTAAATCCTTTACCATGGGCTACAGGTCGTACCTTTAGTCTGATCATCATAACATTTGTCATGGATTTTAACGATGACATGTAGATGGGAACGACTCATTTTGGGGTCATTTGGCCGAAAACATGGCCGCCAGCAGCCATCTTGGATTTTACTTTTCTCTTCATGTCTATAAACAAGTATTAGACATTCAACTTTCCACATTCCTAATCGCTCCATTGACTGTAATACATTAAATTATTCCCTTTCCAAGTTGAGCTACAGTGTCATTGACACTTTCATTCTTGTACTCGTCCAGGTTGTGGTGAAAAGTCATATTGGACTCGACACTGGCGTGTCTCGTCCAATATGACTTTTCACCACAACCTGGACGAGTACAAGAAAAACACGTACTGTACACAACATTGTATAATAACTTTATAATATATTGGACTTGTTATTAAACTTAAAACTTAATAATGTCACCTCGCAACTAACTTGATTGAAGTTGAGTCCTGCACACCTGCAAACACGTTGACCAGTTATCACTCAGATCAATTCCGTCACTCCGAAATAGACACGGTTGCGATAGGCGCTGATTCTTTGAAGTTGATTATCAAAGCCGGCCGTCTCAACTTCAAAGAATAAGCCGCCGCGGCGCCGACAAATACATTGAGTTGAGGTCATTGGGTTTCGTGCTCGTGCATGACCACCAAGTACTGAAAGCAGTTATCGCATCAAAGGGACAACAAAGAAGGCTTTAACAAGCTAATTGTGATTGTGTATTTCGATAGCCTGGTTGTTTAAATTGTCCAGTAATTCGGTAACAGCAGCAACGGCACTGCTTTCGCGATGGCATAATGGTGGTGGACAAATACATTGAGTTGAGGTCATTGGGTTTCGTGCTCGTGCATGACCACCAAGTACTGAAAGCAGTTATCGCATCAAAGGGACAACAAAGAAGGCTTTAACAAGCTAATTGTGATTGTGTATTTCGATAGCCTGGTTGTTTAAATTGTCCAGTAATTCGGTAACAGCAGCAACGGCACTGCTTTCGCGATGGCATAATGGTGGTGGATGTGTTCCAACTAGCCGATTTCGGAATCGACTAATTTAATAATCGCGTTGATTTCGATTAGTCGATTAATCGTTTCAACACTAGAAATTTGTCATAGCTGTTGACATCAACATTTAGACCAGAATGATTAATTTTGGGGTCATTCGGAAAAAAAACATGGCCGCTCAAATTCAATCCATTAGCACGGGCTACAGGCCGTACTGTTTGTCTGATCATCATGAAATTTGTCATGGATGTTAATATTGACATGTAGATGGGAACGAGTGATTTTGGGGTTATTCGGCCCAAAAACAATGCCGCCAGCAGCCATCTTGGATTTTACTCTTTGTATGACTATATTCTTTAGCACGGGCTACATGTCGTACTTTTAGTCTGATCATCATAAAATTTGTCAAGAATGTTAATAATGACATGTAGATGGCAAAGAGTCATTTTGGGGTCATTCGGCCAAAAAACATGGCCGCCAGCAGCCATCTTGGATTTTACTCTTTGTATGACTAAATCCTTTGGCGCGGGCTACAGGTCGTACCTTTGGTCTGATCTTTATGAAATTTGTCATGAATGTTGACATTGACATGTAGATGGGTATGAGTCATTTTGGGGCCATTTTGGATTTCAAAATTCAATCCATTGGCGCGGGCTACAGGTCGTACTATTCGTCTGATCATCATGAAATTTGTCATGGATGTTAATAGTGACATGTAGATGGGAACGAGTGATTTTGGGGTCGTTCGGCCGAAAAACATGGCCGCCAGCAGCCATCTTGGATTTTACTCTTTGCATGACTAAATTCTTTGGCGCGGGCTACAGGTCGTAGCTTTGGTCGGAACTTCATGAAATTTGTCATGGATGTTAACAATGACATGTAGATGGGATCGAGTCATTTTGGGGTCGTTCGGCCGAAAAACATGGCCGCCAGCAGCCATCTTGGATTTTACTCTTTGCATGACTAAATCCTTTGTCGCGGGCTACAGGTCGTAGCTTTGGTCAGATCTTCATGAAATTTGTCATGGATGTTAACAATGACATGTAGGTGGGAACGAGTCCTTTGGGGTCAATTGGCCAAAAAACATTGCCGCTAGCAGCCATCTTGGATTTTACTCTTTGCATGACTAAATACTTTGGCACAGGTCAGACATTGCAATTAGCACCTTTCCTTTCCTATATACGGTCAACCGTTAAATTATTCCCCTACCTAAGTTGAGCTACAGTGTCATTGACACTTTCATTAGATTTGTAAAGGCTGGGAACAGGTAATTTTGGGGTAATTCGGAAAAAAACATGGCTGCCGGTGGCCATTTTAGAATTTACTCTTTGCATCAATCAATCCTTTGGCACACCATAATCACCACATCCCTGATCCGATCATTATGAAACCTGTCATGAATGTTGATATTGACATGTACATCTAGTCTTACTTAGACATTTCAATTATAGCACCTTTCCTATTCCTCCATTTACTGTCAACCATTAAATTATTCCCCTACCTAAGTTGAGCTACAGTGTCATTGACATTTTCATTAGATTTTTAAACACTAAGTTGTTCATTTATATAGTCTTCAATCAGACGGCAGTCTTACGTACGTAATTAATACATGATTAATTATCTGGATACCATCAACAATGCACCCATGGAAAATTATCGACTTACGTCATATACGTAGCTTTGGATTCACTTTGTGGGACACTCAGGTGCAAGGAAATTCGCTACTTTTCCGTGTCAAATAACAAAATTTTCGCCCGTTATGTGTTTCCCCAATACGGACTCATTAATTTTCCCTTGGCGGAAACCCTGGTATATGAGTTCACTTGACGAGTATCTAGAACTAGATCGCAAAACAGGTCCGGCCGGAGATTTTAAGCGGACTTATTGGTCTTCGTCACAGGGCTCATTTCCACAAATGTCAACGGATTTCAAAGATTTTTGGTATATGAGTTTACATGACCAGTATCTAGAATTATTTCGCAAACCAGGTCTGGCCGGATATTTTCAGCAGAGTTATTGGACTTGTCACATGGCTAATTTCCACAAATGTCAGTACCTAAAATGAGTTCGCAAGCCAGGCTTTTTGACAAAATCCCACCTCTTGTTTAGCACATACTGAGAACGCAAACATTATTGAGAATGCACTTCCCCAACTGCACATTTTGGTGGGGGATACCGTCCTTTGCGACTGCTTGTTTACTTGGTTATCGCAGTTAAAAACTATTACCGTGGTAAGACTACCAATGGATACTGCATGTCAACCCCTATTCTTCACGGTGATATACCACTTGAATGTTGTTGACTGGCGTTACGAGCAGTCATTACCGGCCTACAACCGTGTTAAAGGGGTTGATTATTTAAACCATAGTTGTACGTGAAACATCATCACAGAGGCCTTATAGAAGCCGATGTTAGTTTTGCATCCCATTTGTTGATATAAGTATGTTTATAATGGTTCTAATGTAATAAATAGAATTTACAACTCGTGCCCAGTTTATAGCAAAATTTACAAAACTCGTCCAGTTAAGACATAATTTACAAAAC
This sequence comes from Siphonodentalium dalli, assembly GCA_032622095.1. Lineage (NCBI taxonomy): Eukaryota > Metazoa > Mollusca > Scaphopoda > Gadilida > Siphonodentaliidae > Siphonodentalium > Siphonodentalium dalli. Next base: position 145,972,234 of record CP136064.1, on the reverse strand, counting down.
TTATTTTATAAATTCCGCTATAAACTGGGGACTCGTTGTAGATCGTCTATTTCTGAAATGGAATGAACCATTCTGTTGGAATGTTTGTTAATTGTACTTGTATTGATATAATCTTTCTGTGGATGCATTGCATGAATATGGAGAATCAGTTTGTAGCGCTTAAATAAGTGTACTGTAGTTGTTACAGTTTGTGTTTAACTTTTGTTGATATTACTTACCAGGTGATCCAATCCGAGAACTGGGTACAGAGTGTGGGGTGGAGTTTGACGATGAGAAAACAGCGGTCATCGATCATCTCAACTATGATGTCAGTGACAGTGGCAAGGTAGGATTGAACTTCCTTAAGCCAATTAAATATAACAGTTATTTCAGGGGATTTTGTTTTCAATCTGATGAGAGAGGCAGATATTTCTGTTTATTTTTATCTAATCAAATTGCTTTTGTTGGGAGGAAATTATTTTTCTATAAATATTTATTTGGGTTTCATATTCAGCATACACTCAAAATACAGTACTGCTCACAGTAAGCGACCTGTTTTAACGAGGTGTACAGCTATGCTCTAATTAATCGACCCCTTTAACGAGGTTATGGGCCTGTCATGACCGCGGTCATACCGCCACTACATCGCGGTCATGCGGTAATACACCGCGTTCATGCAGTAGTACACCGTGGTCATGCGGTAGTATACCGCGGTCATGCGGTAGTACACCGCCCATTCGCGGTGACCCGTGGTATCTGACCGCGGCCGTGTTGGAAGTACACCGTGGTAATCTAGTCCGTTACCGGCGTACACTGCAGTAGTATTTTCCGTGACCGCCTTACACCGCGGACATTCCTCGTGTCAACCGCGATCGAATAATCTGCCCATAAGAATAATTTTCCCTGTATTTTTTGTTTTGAAGACTCGAGGCTGTGCGACATTTTCGATCTGTCTTGTTCAAGTTGGCCTATAATATGCGTTAATATGTTAAGAAACTGACCTTACATTCATTCATCGCGTGAAACTAAATTTATTTCAGAGTACTAACGTCTTCAATTGTTGACGTCCCCACGTAATTCCTTGAAGTCGCCGCTTTCGGCGGGCACACGCAATTAGGTGATACTATGCTCGGATCTATATTCAGACATACTTCCAAGTCTTTTCGTACGTAAATCAGTTAGAACATTCGGATAGCGAATTTTCGGCGGAATTATACAGAATAAACGCGCCCACAGGTAAGCCAAGGAGACAGAGAATCTTCAAATTCAATTCCAAGTAATATGCCGGCACAACTCCATTCAACTCCAACGCGATAACAAAATCTGGTATAAAGAACTAAACATACCATCACACAGTGTCTTTATTTATTCTCTGTTCAAGATTCTTAAAAAATATTTATCAGAATATTATTTTATACTCTGCGGGACTCATCAGATTTTTGTGTCGATGAAATGTGGCGATCGCATAATTATCTTGCGAGTGCCATCTTGAAACAGACTTATATAGATGGATATTTCCCCATTCCAATTGCATACATGTGTTTCATCCGAATCGTGATTAGATAAGAATATGTAAAAATATGTTGTACTGTGAACAGCAAATGTATGCGATCACCAAACGTTGCAGGAAAAGATCAAACAATGCCGACCGACAATAATCATGGACGCGCACGTGCTCAGTGATGTAGCAACATCAAGGACCGATTTTACAACATTGTCTCTCTCACTGATTGGGGGTTTGAATGTGTCTTTTCCCGGGCACGCCGCCTGATAAATAACCCAACAATGCTGCACTGCATTTCGCTTCACCTGCCCCTGCATATCGGTGGATGTATATGTATACTAGAAAATTACATTATGAGTTCATTGTAGTCTAATTATGTTTTGTATAGAGTGGTTATGTCACTTATTTAAGTTTAATATGCAATTGATGAACAGAAATAATTTTTATCAATTCACCTATCGCCGTACTATGAATTAAGAGCTGTAGTCAACCCGACTATGTTTGAGCAATTATTTCAATCACTTTTTCCATGATCATGTCGTGTATGGACGTGTTTGCAAAAGAACATTCTAGAAGAAAATTATAGAATCAGTTGATACGTTCACCAACACGGCAACACCTCGTAGCTGTTGACTCGAACGCGATGAAGCCGATCTTCAACTTGCCAATATTTAAAATATTGTTCGTGTTTATAACCAATTTTTCATCGGATTTTAAAGAGGTGGGTATGCTGTTAAAATATTCACCTCAGTCAAAAACCACCATAAATAGAAGGAATAGTAATATATAGACAGACTTTGTTCTTATCCCAATCAGAAATATGACACAAACAGTATGTTATTGTAACATGTAACATTAGTTATGTAAACAAAGGCAAAAAAAGTTAATTTTCCTGGCTTTTAACCTATTTCTCATCGGATTTTAATCTGCTATGTCTCAATTTCATACCACAAAATTAGTCAGTCATGATTCCAAAGTGAAATCCTTCATATATATAATGTTCCGTATATGGACAAATACAAATACATAACTTGTTCTTAGTCCTGTAATTTGCGGGTGGGGGCACACGTTTGTGATTGTTATTCATGCTCTGGATGTTTGATGAAACTTATAGTTTCTTTTTTTTAGGAACCGGCCATCCGTTGTGCAATCCTACTTTTATATTGTTTGTATGCTTGGCTATTTGTAACATTGAAATTAATCGCTACGTTCGTTCACATGAACTTACAAATATTATAACCATAACATCGCCGAGAACTGTGCTGGTATTGAATACGTTTTATGAAATAAATTATTGTTGATGTATCTGACTTGGATATTTCAGCATACAAAGATTGTTGCTGACCCAAAGAACTTGATTGATGCACCGATGGTAGTGGGAACCAAGAACACAAACCCAATTCTCTACCAGGGTGTTAGGTATGTATCATTGTGCATTCTACTATGCATAAGTTCAGCCATTTAGATCTTCCCAAATAAAGGATTTAGTCATATAAAGACTCTGAAAGAGTGAAATCAAAGATGGCCATGTTTTTGAAGTTTGGTGATGATCGGTTGAGGGATATGGTCTGTAGGGTGTGCTAAAGGATTAAGTGATGCAAAGAGTAAAATCCAAGATGACTGCTAGTGGAAATGTTTTACATAAAAAATCATTCAAATTCGATTGCTCCCATCTAGAGGTGATCCTAGACTCATATACCGAATATCGTTTCAGTTTTTATACACCCGTTTGAGAAAACAGTCATATTATGTAAATGGGTTGTCCGTCCGTCCGCCGTCCATCAACTTTTGGTTTTGGGTTGATAACTTTAGATTGAATCGAGTGAACTGAAACAAATTTGGTATGTTAGTTTACCACATCAAAATACAGATGAAGTTCGAATATGGGTTTCGTCCGCATGATTTTGACTGAGTTATGCCCCTTTTTAGACTTAGATTTTACCTGATTTGCAGTTTCCGGATGATAACTTTAGATTGAATCAAGTGAACTGAACCAAATTTGGTATATTAGTTTACAACCCCAAAATACAGATGAAAAATGGGTTTCATCCGCATGATTTTGACTCAGTTATGTCCCTTTTTGTCCCCCGAAAAATTTATTTCTGGGGGACTACAGCACTGCTCAAATTAAGCGACCTTTTTTAACGAGGTGTACATGCGTTAATACTGCGGTGCAATACCGCGACATACCGCCGATTTGTGGTTGCACTACCACGCACGTACCGCAGTACCACCGCGACGTTCGCAGTCCCACCGCATTACCAGCGGTAACGAATGTTGGTACCGTGGTGACACCGGTAATGCACCGCACAAACATGGTGACATTCCCGCTATGCGGTAGCGTTTTTGTAACGAGGTTAGCGGTAATGCACCGCACAAACGTGGTGACATTACCACTATGCGGTAGCGTTTTTGTAACGAGGTTAATGACAGGATCTGATATCTGACCGTCAATCTTCCAAAATAGGACAGCTGTTCTCACGATCTCCATCCATGATTGTGTACCGTGAAGTGTATTATTAAAATATTGAAATAGATGAAAGCCGAGTATCTGGAAATATACCCGGCTTCCAGATTAAGTAAAGATAAGTATAAGTTACTTTGAGCAAGTAATTTTTAAATTAAATGTGAATATTAAAATATTATAATAACACTTATAGTCTTGTTATTTTATTGCTTAAAATTCCCGGAATGTAGATGGGAACGAGTCATTTTGGGGTCATTCGGACAAAAAACATGGCCGCCAGCGACCATCTTGGATTTCAAAATTTAATCCATTAGCACGGGCCACAGGTCGTACTGTTTGTCTGATCATCATGAAATTTGTCATGGATGTTAATATTGACATGTAGATGGGAACGAGTACTTTTGGGGTCATTTGGCCGAAAAACATGGCCGCCAGCAGCCATCTTTGATTTTACTCTTTGTATGACTAAATCCTTTAGCACGGGCTACAGGTCGTACCTTTAGTCTGATCATCATAAAATTTGTCATGGCTGTTGAAATTGGAATGTAGATGGGAACGAGTCATTTTGGGGTTATTCGGACAAAAAACATGGCCGCCAGCAGCCATCTTGCATTTAAAAATTTAATCCATTAGCACGGGCCACAGTTAGTACTGTTCGTCATCATCATGAATTTGTCATGGATGTTAATATTGACATGTAGATGGGAACGAGTACTTTTGGGGTCATTTGGCCGAAAAACATGGCCGCCAGCAGCCATCTTTGATTTTACTCTTTGTATGACTAAATCCTTTAGCACGGGCTACAGGTCGTACCTTTAGTCTGATCATCATAAAATTTGTCATGGCTGTTGAAATTGGAATGTAGATGGGAACGAGTCATTTTGGGGTTATTCGGACAAAAAACATGGCCGCCAGCAGCCATCTTGCATTTAAAAATTTAATCCATTAGCACGGGCCACAGTTAGTACTGTTCGTCATCATCATGAATTTGTCATGGATGTTAATATTGACATGTAGATGGGAACGAGTACTTTTGGGGTCATTTGGCCGAAAAACATGGCCACCAGCAGCCATCTTGGATTTTACTCTTTGTATGACTAAATCCTTTAGCACGGGCTACAGGTCGTACCTTTAGTCTGATCATCATAAAATTTTTCATGGCTGTTAAAATTGGAATGTAAATGGGAACGAGTCATTTTGGGGTCATTCGGACAAAAAACATGGCCGCCAGTGGTCATCTTGGATTTCAAAATTTAATCCATTAGCACGTGCCACAGGTCGTACTGTTCGTCTGATCATCATGAAATTTGTCATGGATGTTAATATTGACATGTAGATGGGAACGAGTAATTTTGGGGTCATTTGGCGAAAAACATGGCCGCCAGCAGCCATCTTGGATTTTAATCTTTGTATGACTAAATTCTTTAGCACGGGTTACATGTCGTACGTTTAGTCTGATCATCCTAAAATTTGTCATTAGAGCTGGGACGGTTATGCGGTTAACCGGTTAACCACCAACTATGGCCGTGACCGGTCACGGATTTGCCGTGGTCGGTTAACCGTAACATCACTATTATAGTGTATGATCACTGTGATGGTCAGCTATAACTGGCTATAAGAGGGGTAATCTGTCTCCGTCAATTAAAATGCATCCGAGATTGACGGAACAACATCAAACGCGGTGTGTCGGCTCTTTGAAGGCTAAATTTGGGTGTGAACTCATTACACAACTATTGTGTTTTCAAATTGATCCCAAGAAAATATAAATTGAGCCCAATAATTTCCACGAGCAGTCCTGCTTTCTATGATATACTTTTAAAAGTTGCCACGTTCTCTGGTGTTAATTCGTTTACAATCTTTGTGGCTCAATTGCCGTTAATTAATCTTGGATTATTTCATTTTAACATGAGGCAATATATATATCAGAGCAGCTAATATTTATATTAAATCATTTTTGAACCATTACATTTAAAATAGTATCAGATAATGAGTTTTTCCATTCGAATATTAATCTACCTCGAATTTTTCTTCTTCGAGGAAGATTCTGACGACGACCTGGAGTTCGATGGTTTCGACGACGATGGACTTGTCGTCTTCTGAACTTTGTGCTATTTATGTGCGCTATTAACCGTTCCATACGCATGTTTACAACGTATAAATTGTATTTTTTGTTTTACCTGTCGACATCAGTATCTTGTTTTTATTATATGATTTTATCTTAATAATACGCATCATTCTCTTTATATAACGCAACTACTCTTGGTATCAGTATAAAATACGATGGTAAACCAGCATCTCAAGGCTAACTGAGATTTTGCACGGGGGGATCCCCGTGAGTAAGCCCATGCAGTACCCACTTTTTGGACAAAAACGTGCACGTGCCCCCTGGGCTTACTGACGGGGTGTATACAGTAATTAATTAGATATGTGATTACTAGTATGTCACTGTATGTGTGTCATGGGTGACAACTTCTTTGTATAATGGGCAGGAGCCGTTCTCAAACTTACCATGTCAGTGAGCATCACAATCATCGCCGTTCTGCATACTGGGTTTACCCACCCATAATAGTACCTATAATATGTGGTTAACCGGTTAATCGCGTTTTTTTGCCGTTCATAACCGGTCACGAAAAACCCATAACCGTCCCAGCTCTATTTGTCATGGATGTTAACAATGACATGTAGATGGGAACGAGTCATTTTGGGGTCATTCGGCCGAAAAACATGGCCGCCAGCAGCCATCTTGGATTTTACTCTTTGTATGACTAAATCCTTTAGCACGGGCTTCAGGTCGTACCTTTAGTCTGATCATCATAAAATTTGTCATGAATGTTAATAATGACATGTAGATGGGAACGAGTCATTTTGGGGTCATTTGGCCAAAAAACATGGCCGCCAGCAGCCAACTTGGATTTTACTCTTTGTTTGACTAAATCCTTTACCACGGGCTACAGGTCGTACCTTTAGTCTGATCATCATAATATTTTTCATGGCTGTTGAAATTGGAATGTAAATGGGAACGAGTCATTTTGGGGTCATTCGGACAAAAAACATGGCCGCCAGTGGCCATCTTGGATTTCAAAATTTAATCCATTAGCACGGGCCACAGGTCGTACCTTTAGTCTGATCGTCATAAAATTTGTCATTGATGTTAACGATGACATGTAGATGGGAACGACTCATTTTGGGGTCATTCGGCCGAAAACATGGCCGCCAGCAGCCATCTTGGATTTTACTTTTCTCTTCATGTCTATAAACTAGTATTAGACATTCAACTTTCCACATTCCTAAACGCTCCATTGACTGTAATATATTAAATTATTCCCTTTCCAAGTTGAGCTACAGTGTCATTGACACTTTCATTAATCTCTCTATTCATTGCTCATCACAAAAAAATTACCTTCTTTACAAAGTTGAGCTACAGTGTCATTGACACTTTCATTTAAATAACTTGACGAAACTCTGACTCGTTAGGGACCTTGTCAAATTGCAAGCGGTAAATCCGCCGGAGAACGGAGTATTTTTCTCCGCTCTCCGCTAAAAACTCCCGTCTCCGCTTGTGAAATTGCAACGCACATCGGAGTTTTTTCTCCCCTGTAAACTCCGGTGGTCATTACGTACTTTGAAATCTTGATAAAAGATCATGAATAATTGTAATTTTAATGTAAAGTAAGCGATCTGCGTTCCATTGCTTGCGATCGACACGTTGATGAGGCTGAGCTGACTCGCAATAGAGTAGAAGGGCGCTTCGGATGGTCGAAAAGATCGAGAGATCTTCCCCTTCACCCCACGAAGCTGAGCTGAGCAAATCATAACATTATATATACAGCCCCGAATTAATAACCCCAGCCCAATTCAACAGTACACTTCGCACCTGTATGCACGCGGTGTGACGTAGTGAGCTTTCTGTCTCGCGTGCTGTGTGACGACCGCGTGCTCAAAGATAAACAAACCGAACATGCATGATCAGTCACCTGCACGGGGAGTACGTCATATTTAAGCATAACCTAATAACCTGTAATAACCGGTATTGTAATTCAATTGAGTATTTGTCACTAAAATCAAGCATTCTGATTGGCCGAGAGCGGCTAACTTTTGTTTTCGATTCACCGACATCGGCCGCTTTAGCGTGCATCAAATCTGAATGTAGCACGGTCGAATGTAATCGGCGCAGAACGAGTAGCGAAACGAGCACACCCGCGCGTTGTTGTCTATAGATACCGTTCATCGGCCGCTTCAGCGTGCATCAAATCTGAATGTGGTACGGTACAATTTGATCGGCGCAGAACGGAGTAGCGAAACGAGCCAACACGCCCAACAGGAAATGGTTACGGAGCAGTGTTCCGAGTAACGCAATGGACACACCCAATGATTTGTGCACGGCGAAATGAAAGTCTCGATTCGTGTCACGAAAATGACTAAATGATACTTTTTATACAGTTTTTTTGCAAATTCCTTGGTAGATTGAATTACAATGGAGATAAACGTACCCTGTTTCGTTGTACATTCTGGGATTCGAGCATGAAAACAGTTTGTGAACTCGCCGGCAAGCCGGCTCGTTCACAAACTGTTTTCATGCTCGAATCCCAGAATGTACAACTCAACAGGGTATGTTTATCTCCTAATTATTTATGAACATTATCAATTATCGAGTCCTTGTTCATGGGAATGGGAGTCTGAAAATGCATCTTCTAGTAGGACTTCGAGAGTTTTCAGGCTCTAAATTGTTGGCGCCTGATATCTTGACAAATTTAAATGGGTCTTTTCAGCCACATGTCCCGAGAAACAAAAATTTACCCCATCCCACCCCCAATAATACTTAATCCTATAGATAGGATTAAGTATTATTGGGGTGGGGTCAGTTTTTGTTTTGGGGGACCCTGCGTGTTCAGCTGGGCCGTATTTGACTCTTTGGAATTCGACACAAAAATTGCTAAATAGGTAAAGTATATTCAAAGCGGACACAATTGCACTGTATTGTTGTTATGTTTTTTATGAATGTTATGTTGTTATGCATGTCCCATTTCGTTTTAGATTATTGTTAGATTATTTTTTTGATTATTTTACTGTGAAATCCTCTCTGGGCCATATATATAATAACCCATTTTGTTTTTAAATCTGCATGGTATGATTCCCCAAGTAAACAGTTTTTCTCTAACAGGTAACGTTATGACGTCACTATCGAAGAGTTGCACTAAAACTTCCTGTGGCAAAATTTTGCAGATAAGAATTTTTTTATTCCATAAATATATATTATATTTTGCTCTCTTCAGTCTATATTATATAGGCCTATGTATATATTTACCCCCCCCCCCCCCCCCCCCCGCCAAATAAATTAGCTCCATAATCACCACTGTTTAGTCAGTCTGATCGCTGAACAAATTATGCAGATTCGTTGATATATAGGCCTACCCTTTACCAACAGTAATATGTCTAACGTCGTCATCCCAGCCAACAGAACTTTCTGGTAACGTCAAAGTTATAGGAAAAAAATGTATTATTAAATCTTATGGGTGGCTCTTGTTTATCTGCATGGATGGGGTTTTTTATTTTAATTAATTGGTAACAATTCATTTTCATGTTTATGAAAGTCAAGTCCCCCCATTAGGCAATGTGCAAAAATATTAAATTTAATTCATACTATCGATAAACATCCTTAGTAAGATGGTTTGTTTGATCATATATTCAATCTGACGATGGAGAACAAGGAGACACTATGAGAACCGGTGGAATATGATCTCTACTGGTAAACATATTATTAGGTGCATACAAGATTTGGAATACACTGGGTTTACGGTATTCTCAGAATCCGACGATGTTGCAAATATAGCACGTGCATGCTTCCGAGTTCGTATGATATTCAGAGCTGTAGTCACATTTAGGACAGCCTACTGTAAACCCATTGATTTGTGTCCACATCAAAACGTTTGTTTGAAATGAAATGAAAAATTTGAAATGTAAGGTTGCGTGGGTGGAGGTCAGGTTACTAGGTTTTCAGATCTTTGCAACTTTCGATGAGGAATAATCAACAATAAGACATTTCGTACACGCAAATAAACACTTGAGTAATAGCGAGAATTATGCATGCTGGGAATGAAAGTATCCAAACAAAGCGATGTGCTTTACTATGGGGGATTTAGGGTGGGTCTATAAAACTAAACTAATTATAACTTTGTTATCTGTCATAGTTTACGCGTGAAATTTTAAACATATATCAGGGACATATATACCCTTTCCAGAATGTTCAAAAATATTTCCAGTTGCTAGTCGTATTTTTATTGATTTTTATGCGACGAAATAATCCGAAAATTCAGAAATGGTTTGAAATTCCAAGTTAGACACCCCCAATGAAGACCCTCCAACCACTTCCCTGTCGACAGGTCGATTTTGAGTGCCGTGTGTATGCTACAGTGTGTCTCTAAAAACGACTCCGAATAGGAATTAGGAAAAAACAAAATACCGTTAAACATTTTGGCTTGATCGACCGCTCAGCTAATCAAAAAGAATCATTCCATTGTGTTCAACATTACTGGGTTTACGGCAGTCGTTGGACTGGATGCGCGCGCAAGCGATATGGCTGGTTAACCCCAGTTCTGCTGTCAGTGTGAATATTCTGGATAAGTATGTTTGCATTGTTTGTAAAAGATAAATTAAATAACTCAACTATATCTAATATATTTTTCACCCCGCCCCATAAAATTTCTCCAACTCTTGCAAATTTTTAGATATAGAAAAAGAATAGGCCTACTGTTATACCGTAGATCATGCCACGAAACTCGAATTTGGCTAACGCTCGTAGATGTTCCAAATTCCACCAGTACCAAACCTGGAAGTTACCTATATATACTTGTTCCTCAATAATCAACATCACATTAGTTTAAACATATTTTATTTTGACCATTATTGTAAATATAATTGCTCGAATCAACAAACAAACGTGCTATATTTTAATATGATCATTCAATACACTGTATCCACAGTTTTATAAACTCTTCTATCTTTACGATAGTTTTATCAGAATAGTTTTACTATTATCGTTTTATATACCCAATATACTGGGGTGCTTCTCACCTAAATGAGGGATTACCATAATAAGCAATTAGCTACCACGCTGGACAAAACTTGTAAGTGTCCACTTAACCGCGGTGCGGTTAATTTGTGTTTCCACCGCGGCCGAGCTGCAACAACACCGCGGCCCACACCGGCTAACTGCAGTTGGTCCGCGGTTTAATTGCCGTTCGGCCGCGGTGTAGGCCTATACTTGCCGTCCGGCCGCGGTATACTTGCCGTTCGACCGCGGTATACTTGCGGTATACTTGCCTTTCGGCCGCGGTGTACTTGCCGTTTTTAGAATGATGTTGAAAAACACAAAGAGTGCACTATAAATGTGGTTTGATTGAGCACATTGTTTAGCCAGACGATCTATTCAGTTTGTTGGAGATCTGTTACGTCAGGCGACAAGGTGTGATAATCTTATAAGTATATAGTCGACGTCCTACCGGTATACTAAATTTAATTACACTAATTTAAACTATAATTATTTGTATAAAATGATTTATTAGCTCATTCCATAGCTTTCGGCCATAGGCCTTCGTCAGTGGAAAACGATTAACACAGTAAAGTCTACATGTTGCTCTGACATCAACTCATTCGTAAATGCCAGACGGATAACGTACGTTCATTGAGTTTGTTTACCTGCTGTCATGTACGTTAGTGATCGATATCATTTCGCGCCAAATTACCTGGCGCCTATGTTGTTGATTTTAGTGTTGAATCCAACCCCGTAGCACGTTCTTAGCCGGCGTATCCAACCATTCTCTTTTATAAGTCTGAAGTAGCGACTCCCACTAGCATACTCTAACACGACTACCTTCATATCTAGAAGTGAATGTCCATTTGTATTGAAATGGTCATACAGGTTGTTTGGAGTACGGACGGCTTTATCTGTCTTTCTGTGTACCAATATATAGCCCAAGTTGTTGTCTCTCCGATATGATATTAAAGGGGGAGAATCAAAGACTTTCTTCATGCTATAATTATTTGGTTTGAAATTACATTGACTACATCCGTCCATGTGGGCCTCCTTTTGGAATTTACTGCCGGCCAGAATTTTCTTCACAATAAAAAATAAAGAGCGTTTGTGCGTGGTAAGGTATGTTTCGCCCGCGAACATTTTATGAACCCAAGGGGCTTGTTACGTGAGCCGGGACAACTCGACGAGCCGGGACAACTCAGCTAGCCGAGTCAACTCGGTCTGCCAGGACAACTCGGTCGCGCTGTTAAATGAGTCGAGACAACTCGGTCAACCGGGACTACTCGGTTGACGTGCACAAAACTAGCTGTCAATCATCGAGTCACGGCGTAATGTGGGTGGTCATTAGACGCCACTCACATGACGCGAACATTCTATTGGCTGACGTCATGAAAGTCACAACGAATCGTGTAACGTTCCATGTCTAGCCGGGATGACTCGCTGTTAGCATAGAATAAAAATCCTTCCTTCATCTATGCTGGTACATGGACCGGTCAAGTTGTTCCGGCTAACAGAGTTATTCAATTCAATTCAATTAAGTTTATTCTGGTCGTCAATTATAGACATTACAGCTGATTACAGACGAGTTGTATACATATATACAATATATATGATTTCGGGAGTTAAAGGGGTACTGTACGCCATTTTCATTAAATTTCCGGTGACAACAACGATATAATATATAGAAACATAAGTAATTTGAGTCGAAGATGTATTCTGTAAACGCTCAGGTTAACTTGAATAGGCTATCTTAAAATTTAATAATTTAAAAGTTAATAATTTGATATAAATTGAATTTATGACTGGAGCCATAAAATGGCGTCAATTAAATTACGAATTTCCGTAATCAAACAAAGTAATTGAGGGATACTGGATTGTTAAACCGATCGCACCCACGATCGCTTAAAATATTATGATGATACGAGGAGAACACTCAAGCCACTTACTGACTAGCGACGATCCAATAACTTAAATGATTATATGGGATTAGTATGCCTATAATATAACTTTTATTTGATTCATTTGGTTGAAAACTGTACAAAAATTACTCGACAACGACAATTTGTATTTTTGCATTCCGGTAAATTTGTCATCCGTAACACTACTTCGTACTCAACAGACTTTCAAATAATGAAAAAATTGTTACCTTATTCTCCGACTCGGAGACTATAGAAACCAACAACAACATTTGGCGTACAGTACCCCTTTAAATAGAGCGGTTAATTTATAAGTGTTTGGTCTCTGATAGAAGTAGGGTTTCAGATATTTTATTCTTAGTTTGCTGAGTTCCCTACAATTCAGTACCATGTGGTATTCATCGCCGATTTCGAGATTACAGAGAGTGCATATTCTGTCCGAATAATCCGTATTCGTCCAAGCGCCGAGTTCTTTTGGGAGTTTGTGGTTTCTAGTTCGGAAAGCTAAATTATTGTGAACTGCTCTGTTTTCATCAGGGGATATCAGTGGGGATATAGGTAATTCTCTCGTTCAAATTTGACTTTATAATCCTGCAAAATGCGAATCTGCTTGTTCAGCGTAAACCGGAACCACCCAGCGCCCGGTGTATTATGGGAATTGGTGAAATTGAGCATTGTTGACCACGTACATTCTTGAAATGTACATTGTTCAAATCTTTTCAATAGTTACTATAAAGACAAAGTCGCGGGGCATCGTGCCAGTGGACTTTTGATTAAACTTGAAAGAGAATATCGCCGAGAAAGTGACATACAATCATGTTCACTGAAACAACTATATACGATGTAGCAAACCATGTTCATTGCTACACATTCCTCGTGCCCAATTTCTGAATAATTAATGCTGACGTAATTCGCGTGCACCTGGCATTTGAGATACAGATGCGCGCAAAAATAACGGCGATTAACAAGTTCCCAGTCATGGGTTTTATTCACTTTCTTTTTTGTGTGGCAATGTTCGTAAGATTACTACAGTAAATGGGCATATATAATAGGTTTACCTCCTCTTAATGATATAAATATATGATATAGGTCATCAACTGACCACATTGGCAGGCCTATCTTTATTGGCTTGTCAAAGTTACCCAAGTGTGTCAGTGTATGACCTGCTTATACTGAGATTTGTACTCAATTTCAACCCATGCCGTTTCTGACGGAATTATTAATTGAAGGTCACATTAATTTTCGCAGTTGAATTCACACAACATGTCCAGAAAAACAGTGGTCGGATTAATTTGAATGGACATGTCTTCCAATGCAAATCGCCTGAGTAAACGTTACAGTTGCAAATATAGTTGGGTGTGACTTAATAATGCAGTATTGGGAACAATACGTATTTATCTGGCTGAAGATACATAATAGAATGTTGGTCTATTTAAAAAAAATCAAGTGTAGCCGTATTAAAGAAAACAACATTCATTTACAGTACTCATAACTAGTAGCCCATATATGCACGTGTACACTTGTAAGTTAAATATGACTGCTTCGCGTATAACCCTTTGCACTGGAGATTTGTATCGAAATTTCCTGCTCTCTTTAGTTTTTACCATCCATCAGGATTCATGAAAACACTACGGAACGCTCTTTATTAAATTGTTAGGAGTAAAGCCGAATTAAAGCCGGGACCCAATGTATCTAAAATGCAATATGCAAAAAGTGTTTCGGAAGATAAAAAATATGTCATTCTATGGCGATAACTAGATTCGAAAATTGGCAGTATTATATGCTATTACGACTATTAGGTTTCCCTACTTGCGAAAAGGTGGGGGGAGGGGGTCCACAATAGGCAACACATATCATATACTTTAAAGGTACTCAATCCGACCAGAGGGTCCCCATCTCAACAGATTCCAACAACAACATTCCGATCAGAGGGTCCTATATAACTATTTCTTTGGCTTTGGTGGTAAAAAATATTTGATTCGAGTCGAGGAACCCATCAAACAAAGCTCAGAGTTATTAGATATTGATTTTTGAAAATTCTTATGTTCTCGAGATGAGTACTAATAATTGCCGTCAATTTTGTTTCCTGCTCGAGATTTGTACACCAAAACTCTATTCAAACAGACAAGGATGGATAACTCTAAAACCAAGTGGTAATAATAACGCAATTTTGACCGAGATCTGGGCCAGAAAGTATTCCCGATAATGAAAAATAATAGATTTCTAAAATCGATATCTAACAAATCTGAGCTTTGATGTGTGACTTTCTCGACTCGAATCAAATATTGTTGACCCCCGAAGCCATTGAAATAGTAATTGAGAGGAGTTTTATCGGATTGAGTACCTTTAAGTGAAATATAAAGGATGCAGTCACACCTCATCGCATATTCTGGTCTCGTTAGCTAACGAAAAACGGAATCCACAAAAGACATGCACTTTGCATGGGCAGAGCTCGATTTAACCAATCAGTGGTAACTCCATTCAGGACTGGGATAGAGGGTGGGAACAACACCTGAAATACTATGATTGACGTCGGTGTTTGTTTGTTGACTGACCAATCACAATGCGACTATTAAAGAAAGAAGTTAGTACACACGCATTGCACAGACTTCAACGGGGAGGACAGTGTTGACATTGCAACAGTGTCAAAC
>CP136064.1:145857763-145956584 GCA_032622095.1 Siphonodentalium dalli | reverse complement strand
GGGAGAAATCACTTATTTTGTCTCACTTCTGACGCACTAGCTGTCGGTATCATTGGGAGCACGTATGAAGAATTGTATTGTTTACGTTACCACAATCACTGGGTTTACAGTATTCTCAGAAACCGACGATGTGGCAAAATAAAGCACTACTGTAAACCCCACGTTTTGCGTACATTTTAAACGTGGGTTTGATATAGAATGGCAGATTGCAAATGTTAGATGATCCACGCGACACAGAATGTATACTATAAACCGGTGTGGCGGGGAATAACTTACTGGGTCTTTATTCTTCTATTGATGATGGTTTGCATATTAAACGGTGACCGTTGATCCAAATGAGGACATGTTTAAAATACCTAATCGCAAAAAACACTTGTACGAAATAAACATTTGCATTGTTTACGGCACCACTCAGCACTGGTTTATGGTACCGTCTAATTTTATTATAATTCGACGAAGTAACAAATTAAGGGAGAGGTCAAGTGACCAATACTGAATTGGCAAATCTCCGCAGCTAAAGTCAGAGTTGCAAACATTTCTGGGTGTGACTGTGTGCTGTATTGAAAACAATACACATTTATTTGGCAGGTCGCTTAGACTTTGTTCCTTTAGAAAGTTGATGTATTTATTATTTTTATTTTTTATTGATTTTTCCAAACTTGTCGTGTTGTAACTTTGATTCCAGAAAACAATTCTCAAAAATACATTTATAGCAAAAAAGCCCAGCCGTGTAGACCGTTTAATCACATTGCTGCTTTAGTGCCCATATAACTGTTTCATATTTTACTTTTGCTGGGGAGATTTGCATGGAAATTCCCATTCAAACATGGTCTCTTGAACTGCCCCTTAATAGCACTTGCTTTACGAGAATTCAGACATTGGCCACATCAAAACGCAGGTTTGAAATATGACACGGAAAATAGCATGAGTTGCCTTATACTATAAATTTGGTCGGGGGGGGGGGGGGGACATTTATTTGGGACTTAATTTAATCTTCTGTTTATAAAAGTTTCATTAATATACAGAGTTTGAATTTTCCGACATTAACCAAATCCGAGATTTAGTAAATCGGAGAAATTATTATACAAAACTCAAATCACATCGTCGTTTTGATATCGGAGAAAACTCCGATGAAATCTGATAAAATCGGAGTTTTAACATCGTAGTTTTCATATCGGAGAAAAACTCTGATTTCATCGGAGTTTTTGTTCAGTTTTCATCGGAATTTTCACCGGAATTGATCGGAGTTCTTGATCGGAGAAAAAACTCCGATCTGAGAAATTCCGATGATGAAGGGAGAAATTTTCCGATTAAAACTCCGATTAAAAGCTCCGATCACCGACGGAAACTCCGTCGGAATTGGACAAGGTCCCTTATTGATGTTCGTTACCGCCATACACCGCGTTATTTTTTTCGTAACCGCGTTCAAATTACCGCTAACGGCCCTCCACCGCGGAGAGAACACGACTGAAACAAGGCGTCACACGGTAGGTAAATGATTATGAATAACTTTTGTATTGAATGAATACCTGTAAGCTGCACGTAATTATATATACGTAATGAATATAAATGAATAATAATGCAATCGGATTACATATGAACATGTCGGGTTTACATGTAACATATTACAAATGTACACGTAGATCACGTTTAATCACGTCAGCGTTTTTTTAACTCAGCTATAGTTGCTTACGGCTTACGCAAAACACTGTGATGGAGTAATAGTTTTGTTGTTAGCATCTATCTTACATATCGTCAAATGATTTACGCACCCGATTCCTATATCGGTTTCCACTCATGCGGAATTTTTTGTTTTGTTTGTGTTTCCGAAATATAAATTTCTTATAAAATGGGAAAAGTAAATCCTCCATTTATCTGAATTAGGTCGAAACCAGCGGGGACGGTGCATTAGTAACACTGAGTCCGATTTTAGTCTTAGAGGCCAGGGCGGCGATCATTGCAGAAATATTCATATTCGTTCAAATCTATAGTTTTGTTCATATGCCAAACATAATCGGCGCGTAAATAGTATATTGTCGCCAAGACGTATGATTGTACGCATGCGTGAAATAGTAAAGCAATTTACAAACATTTGCGCCTGAAGATTTCTTGTCGGTGGGAATAAAATGTATAACTAAGAAAGCGTGGCACATGTCATGCAGCAAAGTAAAGCCCCGGTTCCATATCCCCGATTTCCCACCCCGAATGTTCCCGAATGACTCCCGAATCATAATTTTGCAAAAATCGTGGAGTAAGTTCGGGACGAGTCGGGACAGTGAATTTTTACCCCCGAACATGATCGGGGATATCGGTGCTATCGGGGTCGATTCGGGACAATTCTGGACTCGCTCCCGACAGTTTTGAAATGTTCAAAACTATCGGGAACCAAGCCGAATCGCTCCCGATTTGTAAATCGTCGGGAGAAATTCGGGAGCAATTCGGCACCTATTCGGGAGTAGTCGGCAGTATTCGGCAATATTCGGGTGGATATTCTGGAGTAGTCGGCAGTATTCGGTAGGTTATTCCCGAATTCGCCATGTATGGCTGCTTTTATACTGAGATCCGGTGTATCTGCAAAATTCGGCATCGATTCGGGACGTTCGGCAGCAATTGAATACCAATTCGGTATCTATTCGGCAGCAATTCGGTACCAGTTCAGCATTGATTCGGGGTATTCGGCAACAATTCGGTGTAAGTCGGTAGTAATCTGGACAATTTGGCAGCCACTCGCACGAAAGTTCGGGATAATTCTTGATCATTCGGGAAGATATTCGGAAGCATTCTGGAATATTCGGCAACGTTCGGGACGATTAAATTTTGTCATAATTCGGCATCAGTTCGGCGGCTTTTTGGAATAAAACTCGTCCAGAATTCTCTCGAATGCTGCCGATTTGGTCTGGTCCCGAATTTGTGCCGAATATACTAATTCGGGACAGAAAATCGGGAATATGGAACCGGGGCTTAAAGTTGTTATCATCACCAATGTGCGCGACAAAAGACACACGCAAAACACCAAACATTGAAAGACACAACGTTGTCAAATCAGTCTTTGATTTTGTTACGTGAACATTCATTGAGCTCACGAGTGCGTGTCGGGCGGCATCGTTTGATGTGAAATTGCAACTTCTGGCGAGCGCGTGCACTTGTAGTTATATCACATACCGATATTCCTATCTAATCGTTATTCGGAAGAAAACATGCATGGTGTTGGAAAGTTGACCTCTAAATATGTTTGTTTGGTTATATACAGAGGTTAACATTGTAACATAATTATTTCAAGTGATCGAATTGGTGTGTTTTAGTCCTTGTTAGTTTATTCCCGATACGGTAGCAATAAAGAGCGTTTGTCTCACTTTTGTGCGACAAATATTTATAAATAGCTATTACGTGCACAACATTTTAAAGATCGAATGAGACTTGTCTGTTTAAAGCCACGTGGCGGTTCGCACATAATATTATTCGCAATACCAAAATAGATCGATAAATATCTGAACTACCTTCTGCGAGCAATATGTAAGCCTAACGGACGCATTGAAGTAATGGAAATACACGTGTCCAAAACACAAAATAGCAATTTTGCGCGTCACGTGTGTAGTTTTACTAATAGCACCATCAACAAAACACAAATATTTATTTCACCCATTGAGACCAGTTATAAAAAGACATGACGACAACTTAATTTAAGTTCCCCGTGCCCTATATTAACAAAGTCTGCCAGCTATAGTATGACGTAATCAGTGACACGTGCTTTTGCGCAGAATGTGTTTTTTTCCTGGATATATTGCTAAGACAATAATTCCCGTTATACGAACAAATGGTGTTTGGGATTTGCAGTTAATGAATGTCAATAAAGTTAATAATTATATTTATTCTGGGGACTATTTAAATAGTGTCGTTATCATTCAATTTAGGGATCACGTACATCTGAACATTGATATAAACTGTAGATACGGGATTTATCGAGCTGTCTAAAATGGCCGAAATCATTTGTTCCCTTCGCGATAACCAACACTGATTACAACTAGTGTCATTTATGGGAATTTTAGGCAAAAAACGAGACTAGAAATGTTATTGTAATATTTTAATATTCACATTAATTGAAAAATGACTTTCTCAAAGTAACTTATACTTACCTTTACTTAATCTGGAAGCCCGTTATAATGGGGCATATTTCCCGATACTCGGCTTTCATCCTTTTCAATATTTTAATAATACACTTCACGGTACACAATCATGGACGGAGATCGTGAGAACGGCCGTCCTATTTTGGAAGATTGACGGTCAGCCATCGAATCCCGTCATTAACCTCGTTACAAAAATGCTACCCGCGTGCCACCGCGCTACCAACATTCGTTACCACTGGTAGTGTGGTGGTACCGTGAACGTCGCGGTGGTACCGCGGTACGCGCGTGGTAGTGCAACCGCGAATCGGCGGTATGTCGCGGTATTGCACCGCGGTATTAACGCATGTACACCTTGTTAAAACAGGTCGCTTAATTTGAGCAGTGATGTATCTCCCTTTTACTATTATTTTTATCTATTATTATTATACTGGACAATTTTGCAACCACTATTACTCTTATTATTATGTGGAGTAGCACACTAAAAGTTTGTATGTATGTTGGGGCAAACGAGTTCTAACTAATCGTCATATAATGAATATTGTCCTCGCTTTCCTGTGGAGTTATCTCTCCCTTGATCTGAAAAAATGTCATTTTACTATCTCAGAATTTACGAGGAGCAGAACATCCAAATTTGCACCATATGCACACCTCGCTATGCCCTACTGGCCACGGGCATCAAAACTTGTATCAGCGCTTTCCCTGCGGAGTTGCCGCCCATACTCTCAGGTGCCAAATAAAAGTGCTGGGTGACATTTTTACCAAAAAAAGAATAATAGTGCTGGTGCACAATAAATGTGCTGGGTTAAAGATTTAACTTTTCATTGTAGTATGCTTCAAACTCGAGCCATGAAGGCTTATGCGTACATTTATATAGTACAGGGAATCATTTCTGTGCGGAGGAAGTGACATTTAGGTATTATGCATCATGTATCTTCACTATCTTGTTTACCACATTCATACATTATGTATGACCATGCGTGCAATTACATATTACTCATATGATATATAGTTGGCATAGCTTAATTGTGTTACATGTTGATTGTTGTATTCTACAGTACACACTGCACATGACTCTTTTTTCTCTTCTTGTAGGTTGGGGGGTCTTCGGGTATACTATATATGGTTCATTATTCCGATGGTTAATTATTCTGAGGGTTCATTATTCCGCTATACAGGCAGTGGAGAGTTTAGCCATATACCTCCACAATGTCATGATATACAACCCCCCACCCAGTCCAACGTCACCTTCAAGTAAAATACAACCCGGAAGTAAATGCAGACGGAAATGATTGACCAAGATTTCGCCGTATTTCGTATCTATAAATACGTTGTCTTTTTTTCGTCTTAAAACACCGGATAAATAAATCATGAATCGACAGTTAAATTTGTCTAAAAGTAATACGAGTAACAAGTTATAAATTATGTACCGTAGGCCTAATTGTAAAAGATATCCGAATAAATAACAGTATGCTCGCAAACTGAATAGCACGCGGTAGATTATTGGGCCAGCTTTTCTATCATTTCGGGTCCCGTGAACTCGGCCCAGTTCACGTTTTGCGCTTTATCACAAGCTGAAAGTAGACGAAGTAAAAGATTGGGTGAACCGTGACTCTCAAAATAGGTTTTATATTGAAGCGATGTCGCATCTCAGCCAACCAAAAACAGTTTTATTTAGTGGTTTGTGACTTCTAGTATTGACATTAGCACACTTGTGATTCGTTCCATTGTTATATTCGTTTGTTTATCACCCAAAAAAAGAATAAATGTCACATTATATGATGGAGTTTAATACCTCAAACAAATAATAAACGTGATGGGTCACAATAAGCGTGATAGTGTGTATTTTTGCTCCAAATTAATAAACGTGCCGGCACGTTTATTTGGCACCTGAGAGTAGTTAGGCAAACACCGTACACCAGGATGTATAATCTGAGGTTTTTTTTTGTTTTTGTTCCAGCACTATTATTTTTTTATCGCATATTCCGAATGGGAAGAGTGATTCGGACCTTTCTGCTAGACGGGGAACAAAAACATTGCACCTATATTTTTCCGCCAAATCCAAACGTGGCTAATTAAAGGGCAAGGTAATGCCGTAGTAGGTACGTCGACATACTGTTGGTATGCCCCCAAAGTATGACCGCTATACTCTAAAAGCAACCTGTCCAATGGAGAATGCGAGTCTGGGTGGGGTGAGACTTATGGAAATTCGACCGAAAGTCGTAAATGGGCAAAATTCAAACATCAAGATAAATTTTTTTTGACTTTTTCATATGATGGGTAGTGCTCACGTGCATCTAGCGTGCGATTTTCTAATTCTAATTACCGATCAAGTGTTGTCAGCATTTTCAGCGTTTTTGATTGGCCAGCCGCAACTTATCACGCACCATGTAGATGTTACCGTGCACGTGGGATTTATATATTTCGACTGTGGTGACGAGAGACTTGTCAGTTTTGATTCTTTGTTACAGTGTTTCATTTCTTTGCATGAGTCTTGTTGCTTTATCTATATAGGTAATTGTGCACTTGTATTAGTAGGAAGTATTCTTTCTGAGTATTGTTCAAATTGTTGTACTATTAAAAGAACAAATGCTACATAATTTAGCAACATTGAGATTTATTAAGGTGCATACAATAAAAAAAATTACTACTTATTTTTGTTTTAATACCTGAAACATCTCATTCGTCTCTGGAAAAAATATATAATTTTCATTCGCGGCTTGCAGCTGCTCATGAAAATTTTTATATTTCTTTCCAGACACTCGTGAGATATTTTGGTATTCAAACAAAAACTGTAGGTATTCTCTATATATTATTTATTTCTTCATACACACAGATGGTAGCTGAACTGGAGAATTCACTGGTGATACGTACATATTTATATTATTTATTCTTGCACACATATTTATATTATTTATTCTTATCCACAGTATGGTAGCTGATCCAGAGAATCCATTGGTGATGAGTGTTCTGCACACTGCATCCACAGCTTACTCATTCAATCCTGACCATAAAATAGATGATGTAAGTTCATAGCATTGTCTGACAAAATTGATTTTTATCTCAACTTGACAAATTCAAGTGTGGGCTTTTGCCATCGTCTGGAATATGCGATTTTTCGAAATATTTTGACGGAGGTTTCAATGGTAATATAAGGGATTTCCAGGTAAATTTCGGATCTTTTTTTTGTTCGATTCCTGAGAGTTCTATGCGCATGACCTTTTAGCTCACCTGAGACGAAGTCTCTGGTGGAGCTATAGTGATCACTCCTCGTCCTCCGTCCGTCCATCCATCCGTCCGTCTATCCATCCGTCCATCAACAATTATTTAAACATCTTATTCGGAACCATAAGACCAAATGGGTTCATATTTGGTGTGGATGTTCCCTAGGTGACTCTCATTCAGATTTGTTCAAATGAGGTCACCCGGGCAAATAGTTGCGAAGCTAGGACCATAACTCTTTCCCACCATTGTAATTCTTACGACTTCTTCTCAAATTTCAATTTTTTGTTAAATTCAGATTTTTTTAATTTTTCACCTTGCTCAATTTAACAAACAAACAAATTATTTTTTAAACATGTTATAAATTTGAAAAAGTGACACTATTATAACATCTGCAGAGTTATGAAACTACGGAAACATTCCGTTACCCATCCCCCTCCCACATGGCCCCCACCCTGCCCCCAACCAACAGCCCTTCCAACTCCCAACTTCCAACCTCTCTCACCAGAAGCAGATATTATATATCTGCAGAGAGACACAGGTCATTGAGACCAGAAGCAGATATTATATCTCTGCAGAGACAGGTCATTAATTGAGATTAGAATAATAGACAGGTTGGTGCTAGCTGCTAGGTGTTTGTTTTCATTATCAAATTAAAACAAACTGCTGTTCCCATGCCTGAGTTTAGTGTGTCTGAAGTTTGCAGAATGAGGTCACCAGAGGGTGAATTTAGCCTGTATAGCAGGCTAACATCACCAAATACACCCTCCAGGGACCTAATTCTGCTCAGGCCTCATCTTCTTGGAAGTATCTAGTGTATTTTTAGTTACTTTTTCCCTTCTGTTCAGTTTCTATATCCCCTATTTTGCAGAAACAATGCATAATTGAAGTGCCCAATGGGTGCACATCACCAACTTCAACTGGAGAACTTCAATCTGTGACAATCTTTCCTATGGCAGTTGAGGCCTAGTCAGAATGAGGTCCTCAGAGGGTGAATTTGGTGATGCTAGCCCACCTTGTGGAATTGCATATTAAATTCACCCTTTGGGGACCTCGTTCTGCAAATGTCCGACACACTAAATTCAGACTTGGCTGTTCCCATATTATTTTCTTAACCACCACTTATCCAGGTGAAATCATAACTATATTTTTTTTTTGCAGTTATATTGAATTGAATTTGTGTGTCTGTCGGGCTGTCATTCCCATCTGTCTGTCCTGTCGGGATGGGATGTATATCCATCAACAATCGTTTTATTCTCCAGATAAATATTAAAGACCGAATGGGTTGATATATTTTAGTGTGGATGTTCCCTTGGTGACTCACAATCAGATTTGTTCAAATAAGTTCATCAAATAGATGTGAAGCCAGGGCTATAACTCTTTCCCTCCATAGTAATTCTTAAAACAATTTCTTCTCAAGAACCATTGGGCCTATTTAGCTTATATTTTGGTATGGGGGGTCCTTGGGTGACCGGGGTTCATATTTGTTCAAATGTGGCATTTTTTAAGGAAACTTTTGAGGGAAATCAATTAACTTCAACTCTTAAATCAACCCTTTGAAATTACTAGAAGATTGGGGATTGGGATTCACATTTGTTCAAGTAGGGGCAGCGATAAGAGATTTAACTCTCCCCATCAACCCTACCTGTATCTATGCTGTTTGGTACTGGTATAATAATATATAGATTCCTAATTATTTCTAAGCTGCCTGTGTGGAGGGCAATGTTTGAGGCAGTGAGGAGGGAGTGTAGGAGGGGGCATATCCTTAGTCCCTTGGGACAGTCACACCTCTAGTTATTGCTAATTGTCCCCCGAAAATTTTATTTTTGGGGGACTTTAGAAACGGGCTTCGTCTGTTCGTTCGTCCGTCCGTCCGTCCGTCCGTCCGTCCTACAGATTTCATCCCAGAGATTTGAAACTTCAGAATATTGTTGCCCATATATTGAAGATGTGCAACATGTATATAGATGACGGAATTAATTTTTTTACGGAGTTATTAACCCTTTTCAAAAATTTCAACATTTTTTATAATTTTCAGCATGAGGGTACCTTCATGGTGTAATCAACTCCTCCTACAGTTTTGATCGTAGATATTTGAAACTTGAGAGTATTGTTACCCACATATTGGAGATGTGCAACATGTATATAGACGACTAAAAAATTATTTAGTATGTCGTTTATGAATCGCTTCTATTATTAGCTCAACTTTACTTTGAGCTATTGCCATGGATTGGTGTCCGTGTGTGTGCATCCACGTGTGTGATTCGTCAACAACACGGGCTACAGGTCATTGAGATTTGTCATAGTTGTTGACATTGACATGTAGATGGGAACGAGTCATTTTGGGGTCATTTGGATTTAAAAATTCAATCCATTAGCATGGGCTACAGGTCGTACTGTTCGTGTGATGATCATGAAATTTGTCATGGATGTTAATATTGACATGTAGATGGGAAAGAGTAATTTTGGGATTATTCGGCCAAAAAACATGGCTGCTGGCAGCCATCCTTTGGCATGGGCTACAGGTCATACCTTTGGTCGGATCATCATGAAAATTGTCACTGCATGACTAAATCCTTTGGCATTGGCCACCATTTTGTATTGATTAATACCACCACGAAATGTGTAATTGGGCAAAATGCTCCAGGGCAAAAATATAAAACTTTGTTCCGGCAAATGTTAGCTATACTTCATCATATGTAGGAACAACATGCTCCTAAAGCCAAAGAAATTAAAAAAATTAAATGTTAATTAAACCAAAGCTCTGGAACCTTAACAAAAAAGTGAAATTGCATAAAAAAGTTTTGTTTACATATTTTATGAAATTATTAAAAATATTTGCCCCGAAAGAGGAATATAGGGGCCTTACTGGCTGGCCGTTTAGATATGATCTTCCATTTTCTAACTGTATTTTCACCTAAAAGATTGATGAATTATTCTCAAAGTTCAAGGCCGAAAAACGGAAACTATAAGTTCTGATTGAAAGATCGCAGAGTCCTTTTAAGATAACTTTTTGGAAAACCAGTAAAGGCGTCATGACATCAAGATGTGCATCATGACGTCACAACCTACATCGGCGCGCCAAACTCCAGACACTGAGGACTGCGTCGATGGCCAGACAGCTGAGACATGTATTACACGGTCAGGATAAACAACACATCTGCCAAACATTTACATTATATGTGATTATTTACATATATATGATTGTCTTGTGTCCCGTTAGGGACCTTGTCAAATTACAAGCGGAGAACAGAGTTATTTTCTCCGCTAAAAACTCTGTTCTCCGCTTGTGAAATTTTAACGCACACAGGAGTTTTTCCTCCACTTGTAAACTCCGGTAGTAATTACGGCTAACTCCGTTCAAATTGGCAGAAACTCCGCTGAATCCAGAGCTGTAACTCCGCTGTGGCGAGAGCGGAAACTTCGATGTCAGAGCGGAAACCGGAGCGGTACCAAACTCCTCTGTTAGGCCGGGGAGCTTGTCCAAATTAAATTGGAATTTCCGTCGGAGAACTTTTATAAATAGAAGATGAAAGTCCCAAATAAATTATTCCCAAAAGTTTATTATTGGCAACACATGTAGGCTATTTAGTATTTTCCCTGTCACATTTCAATCCTATGTTTTGATGTGCCGCAAATCCGTCACGGTGGGTGACAAAACCCCGAATATCTCGTGAAGCAAGTGCTATTAAGGGGGAAGTAATATGACCAATCCTTTTGAATGGGGATTTCCTTGCAAACCACACCAACAAAAGTTATATATGAAACATTGTCTGGGAACTATTTACAGCAGCCATATGATTAAACAGACATAACATTTAACTGGCGGCTGGGTTTGGTAAATATGCAATTTTTGCTATAAATTTATTTTTGGAATTACAACATGAAAAATAAATAAAAAATAAAAAAAAAATATATATAAACTTTCTCAATGGAACAAATTCTAAGCCGACCCGCCATATAAATGTGTATTGTTTTCAATACCGCACAACAGTCACACCCGGAAATATCTGCAATTTGTAATTTTTACTGCTGAGATTTGCATGGAAATGTCCATTAAAAATTGGTCACTTGACATCCTTCTTAATTTGCTGCGTTGTTGAATTATGAAATTATGCTGTAATCCAGTGCTGCCGTAAACAATGCAAATTTTTATTTCGTACGAGTAATTTTGCAATTAGGTAACTTGTCCTCATTTGGTTCATCGGTCACCCTTTAATGTGCAAACCAGTATCAAAAGAAGAATAAAGACTAAAATAAATTATTCCCCTACCCCGGTTTATAGTATACTTTCCGTGTGGCATGTTTCAATTTGTCATTCTATATCAAACTCACTTTTAATGGTGAACACAAAACAGGGGGTTTACAGCTAGCCTAAAAGGTTACACAGCCATCTCTGCACGTGCTATATTTGCGACATTGTCGGATCAGAGATATCTCTGGTCGGATTCTGAGAATACCGTAAACCCAGTGCTATTAGTGTCGTAAACAATGCAAATCTTTATACATGCTCCCAATGATGCAGACAGCTAGTCGGCTTATTTGCCAATAATTGGTGAGTCAGCAGCGTGACAAAATTCGTGATTTCGTGATATCTCCCTATGGCTTGAGTATCAGTTGGTTTGGGTATCACTTGTCCTGCACCCTCTCCCTATTAAAGTTCTTGTGCGATTCGAGTTTTCCAAGTGTGGTATTTTTAGAGATCATATTCCACCAGTACAAAACCTTGGAACTTTTTGAAGTTTCGACATGGAAACATATAGTCGAAAGAATAACACAGGGAATATATTTCTTAATCATCACCTGTTAACTGAATAATGTACATCACTGTACGTGAAGGTCCCATTTCGAAATTGCACGATATAAGTGACTTTGTGAATTTTGTTTCTAAGCATAGTGTTAAGGGAACCGGTGTTCTGAAAAAGGTGCATCTGTTCCGAGATACTATTTGTTGCAGAACACCGGTCTTTCCAATTACGGTACTGATTGAATAAGTATAGGAAAACATTGAAAACATGGATGGCGACGAGTCGCTAATGGTGAAAACTTTTTTTAAACTCTGTTAATTTGGCACCCGGAACGATTTTATCGCTGCCGAGCTGTAGCTGAGTATGTTATTTATAGGAAACAGGCGACATATGCCCGATATATTGTGTTTAGTGCTTTTATCTGAGATAAGTTTGTCCGGGCCTGCATAACTTGAATATATTATTAGCTCAACTTTACTTTGTAAAGTTTGAGCTATTGCCATGGCTTGGTATCCGTCGTCCGTGTGTGCGTGTGTGTGTGCGTGATGCGTCAACAATTTCCTTTAGCACGGGCTACAGTTCGTACCTTTGGTCCGATTATTATGAAATTTGTCATGGATGTTGACATTGACATGTAGATGGGAACGAGTCATTTTGGGGTCATTCGGAAAAAAAACATGGCCGCCAGTGGCCATCTTGGATTTCAAAATTCAATCCATTAGCACGGGCTACAGGCTGTACCGTTCGTCTTATTGTCATGAAATTTGTCATGGATGTTAATATTGACATGTAGATGGGAACGAGTAATTTTGGGGTAATTTGGCCAAAAAACATGGCCGCCGGCAGCCATCTTAGATTTTACTCTTTGCATGACTAAATCCTTTGACACGGGCTACAGGTCGTACCTTTGGTCAGATCATCATAAAATTTGTCATGGATGTTAACAATGACATGTAGATGGGAACGAGTCTTTTTTGGGTCATTCGGGCAAAAAACATGGCCGCCAGCAGCCATCTTGGATTTTACTCTTTGTATGACTAAATCCTTTAGCACGGGCTACAGGTCGTACCTTTAGTCTGATCATCATGAAATTTGTAATGGCTGTTGAAATTAGAATGTAGATGGGAACGAGTCGTTTTGGGGTCATTCGGACAAAAAACATGGCCACCAGCAGCCATCTTTGATTTCAAAATTTAATCCATTAGCACAGGCCACAGGTCGTACTGTTCGTCTGATCATCATTAAATTTGTCATGGATTTTAACAATGACATGTAGATGGGAACGAGTAATTTTGGGGTCATTCGGCCAAAAAACATGGCCGCCAGCAGCCATCTTGGATTTTACTCTTTGTATGACTAAATTCTTTAGCACAGGCTACAGGTTGTACCTTTAGTCTGATCATCATAAAATTTGTCTTGGATGTTAACAATGACATGTAGATGGGAACGAGTCATTTTGGGGTCATTCGGCCGAAAAACATGGCCGCCTTCAGCCATCTTGGATTTTACTCTTTGTATGACTAAATCATTTAGCACGGGCTACAGGTCGTACTTTTAGTCTGATCATCATAAAATTTGTCATGAATGTTAATAATGACATGTAGATGAGAACGAGTCATTTTGGGGTCATTCGGCCAAAAAACATGGCCACCAGAAGCCATCTTGGATTTTACTCTTTGTATGACTAAATTCTTTAGCACGGGCTACAGGTCGTACTTTTAGTCTGATCATCATAAATTTTGTTATGGCTGTTGAAATTGTAATGTAGATGGGAACGAGTCATTTTGGGGTGATTCGGATGAAAAACATGGCCGCAAGTGGCCATCTTTGATTTCAAAATTCAATCCATTAGCACAGGCTCCAGGTCGTACTGTTCGTCTGATCATCATAAAATTTATCATGGATGTTAATATTGACATGTAGATGGGAACGATTAATTTTGGGGTCATTCGGCCAAAAAACATGACCGCAGCAGCCATCTTGGATTTTGCTCTTTGTATGACTAAATCCTTTAGCACGGGCTACAGGTCGTACCTTTAGTCTGATCATCATAAAATTTGTCATGGATGTTAGCAATGACATGTAGATTGGAACGAGTCATTTTGAGGTCATTCAGCCAAAAAACATGGCCGCCAGCAGCCATCTTGGATTTTACTCTTTGTATGACTAAATCATTTAGCACGGGCTACAGGTCGTACTTTTAGTCTGATCAGAATAAAATTTGTCCTGGATGTTAACAATGACATGTGGATGGGTACGAGTCATTTTGGGGTCATTTGTCCAAAAAACATGGCCGCCAGCAGCCATCTTGGATTTTACTTTTCTCTTCATGTCTATAAACTAGTATTAGACATTAAACTTTCCACATTCCTAATCGCTCCATTGACTGTAATACATTAAATTATTCCCTTTCCAAGTTGAGCTACAGTGTCATTGACACTTTCATATTAGGATACCGATTTATAAACTCGATTAAACACTTATTAGCTCAACTTTACTTTGTAAAGTTTGAGCTATTGCCATGGCTTGGTATCCGTCGTCTGTGTGTGCATGTGTGTGTGCGTGATGCGTCAACAATTTCCTTTAGCACCGGCTACAGTTCGTACCTTTGGCTGTTCCCATATTATTTTCTTAACCACCACTTATCCAGGTGAAATCATAACTATATATTTTTTTGCAGTTATATTGAATTGAATTTGTGTGTCTGTCGGGCTGTCATTCCCATCTGTCTGTCCTGTCGGGATGGGATGTATATCAAAATTCAATCCATTAGCACGGACTACAGGCCGTACTGTTCGTCTTATTGTCATGAAATTTGTCATGAATGTTAACAATGACATGTAGATGGGAACGAGTCATTTTGGGGTCATTCGGCCGAAAAACATGGCCGTCGGCAGCCATCTTGGATTTTACTCTTTGTATGACTAAATCCTTTAGCACGGGCTTCAGGTCGTACCTTTAGTCTGATCATTATAAAATTTGTCATGAATGTTAATAATGACATGTAGATGGGAACGAGTCATTTTGGGGTCAGCAGCCATTAGACTCCTTCTTATTTATGTGGGCAGTAGCCTCTATACGGGCGCCTGTGGCGCATAAGATACTATGGGTGGCGGGATGGGGGGGTGGGTGGGCTATCATTAGACTCCTTATTTATGTGGGCAGTAGCCTCTATACGGGCGCCTGTGGCGCATAAGATACTATGGGTGGCGGGATGGGGGGGTGGGTGGGCAATCATTAGACTCCTTCTTATTTATGTGGGCAGTAGCCTCTATACGGGCGCCTGTGGCGCATAAGATACTATGGGTGGCGGGATGGGGGGGGGGGGGGGGGGGGGGGGTGGGCTATCATTAGACTCCTTCTTATTTATGTTGGTCCGATTATTATGAAATTTGTCATGCATGTTGACATTGACATGTAGATGGGAACGAGTCATTTTGGGGTCATTCGGAAAAAAAACATGGCTGCCATCGGCCATCTTGGATTTCAAAATTCAATCCATTAGCACGGGCTACAGGCCGTACTGTTCGTCTTATTGTCATGAAATTTGTCATGAATGTTAACAATGACATGTAGATGGGAACGAGTCATTTTGGGGTCATTCGTCTTATCATCATGAAATTTGTGATGGATGTTAGTATTGACATGTAGATGGGAACGAGTCATTTTGGGGTCATTCGGCGAAAAAACATGGCCGCCAGCAGCCATCTTGAATTTTACTCTTTGTATGACTAAATCCTTTAGCACGGGCTTCAGGTCGTACCTTTAGTCTGATCATTATAAAATTTGTCATGAAAGTTAATAATGACATGTATAAGATGGGAACGGGTCATTTTGGGGTCATTCGGCCAAAAAAAAAGGCCACCAGCAGCCATCTTGGATTTTACTCTTTGTATGACTAAATCGTTTAGCACGGGCTACAGTTTGTACCTTTAGTCTTATCATCATAAAATTTGTCATGGATGTTAACAATGGCATGTAGATGGGAACGAATCATTTTAGGGTCATTCGGCCGAAAAACATTGTCGCCAGCGGCCATCTTTGATTTTAAAATTCAATCCATTAGCACAGGCTACAGGTCGTACTGTTAGTCTGATCATCATGAAATTTGTCATGGATGTTAATATTGACATGTAGATGAGAACGAGTCATTTTGGGGTCATTCCGACAAAAAACATGGCCGCCAGCAGCCATCTTTGATTTTACTCTTTGTATGACTAAATCCTTTAGCACGTGCTACAGTTCGTACCTTTAGTCTGATAATTATAAAATTTGTCATGGATGTTAACAATGGCATGTAGATGGGAACGATTCATTTTGGGGTCATTCCGACAAAAAACATGGCCGCCAGCAGCCATCTTTGATTTCAAAATTTAATTCATTAGCACGGGCCACAGGTCGTACTGTTCGTCTTATCATCATGAAATTTGTCATGGATGTTAGTATTGACATGTAGATGGGAACGAGTCATTTTGGGGTCATTCAGCGAAAAAACATGGCCGCCAGCAGCCATCTTGAATTTTACTCTTTGTATGACTAAATCCTTTAGCACGGGCTTCAGGTCGTACCTTTAGTCTGATCATTATAAAATTTGTCATGAAAGTTAATAATGACATGTATAAGATGGGAACGGGTCATTTTGGGGTCATTCGGCCAAAAAAAAAGGCCACCAGCCGCCATCTTGGATTTTACTCTTTGTATGACTAAATCGTTTAGCACGGGCTACAGTTTGTACCTTTAGTCTTATCATCATAAAATTTGTCATGGATGTTAACAATGGCATGTAGATGGGAACGAATCATTTTAGGGTCATTCGGCCGAAAAACATTGTCGCCAGCGGCCATCTTTGATTTTAAAATTCAATCCATTAGCACAGGCTACAGGTCGTACTGTTAGTCTGATCATCATGAAATTTGTCATGGATGTTAATATTGACATGTAGATGAGAACGAGTCATTTTGGGGTCATTCGGCCAAAAAACATGGCCGCCAGCAGCCATCTTGGATTTTACTCTTTGTATGACTAAATTCTTTAGCACAGGCTACAGGTTGTACCTTTAGTCTGATCATCATAAAATTTGTCTTGGATGTTAACAATGACATGTAGATGGGAACGAGTCATTTTGGGGTCATTCGGCCGAAAAACATGGCCGCCTTCAGCCATCTTGGATTTTACTCTTTGTATGACTAAATCATTTAGCACGGGCTACAGGTCGTACTTTTAGTCTGATCATCATAAAATTTGTCACGAATGTTAATAATGACATGTAGATGAGAACGAGTCATTTTGGGGTCATTCGGCCAAAAAACATGGCCACCAGAAGCCATCTTGGATTTTACTCTTTGTATGACTAAATTCTTTAGCACGGGCTACAGGTCGTACTTTTAGTCTGATCATCATAAATTTTGTTATGGCTGTTGAAATTGTAATGTAGATGGGAACGAGTCATTTTGGGGTGATTCGGATGAAAAACATGGCCGCAAGTGGCCATCTTTGATTTCAAAATTCAATCCATTAGCACAGGCTCCAGGTCGTACTGTTCGTCTGATCATCATAAAATTTATCATGGATGTTAATATTGACATGTAGATGGGAACGATTAATTTTGGGGTCATTCGGCCAAAAAACATGACCGCAGCAGCCATCTTGGATTTTGCTCTTTGTATGACTAAATCCTTTAGCACGGGCTACAGGTCGTACCTTTAGTCTGATCATCATAAAATTTGTCATGGATGTTAGCAATGACATGTAGATTGGAACGAGTCATTTTGAGGTCATTCGGCCGAAAAACATTGTCGCCAGCGGCCATCTTTGATTTTAAAATTCAATCCATTAGCACAGGCTACAGGTCGTACTGTTAGTCTGATCATCATGAAATTTGTCATGGATGTTAATATTGACATGTAGATGAGAACGAGTCATTTTGGGGTCATTCCGACAAAAAACATGGCCGCCAGCAGCCATCTTTGATTTTACTCTTTGTATGACTAAATCCTTTAGCACGTGCTACAGTTCGTACCTTTAGTCTGATAATTATAAAATTTGTCATGGATGTTAACAATGGCATGTAGATGGGAACGATTCATTTTGGGGTCATTCCGACAAAAAACATGGCCGCCAGCAGCCATCTTTGATTTCAAAATTTAATTCATTAGCACGGGCCACAGGTCGTACTGTTCGTCTTATCATCATGAAATTTGTCATGGATGTTAGTATTGACATGTAGATGGGAACGAGTCATTTTGGGGTCATTCAGCGAAAAAACATGGCCGCCAGCAGCCATCTTGAATTTTACTCTTTGTATGACTAAATCCTTTAGCACGGGCTTCAGGTCGTACCTTTAGTCTGATCATTATAAAATTTGTCATGAAAGTTAATAATGACATGTATAAGATGGGAACGGGTCATTTTGGGGTCATTCGGCCAAAAAAAAAGGCCACCAGCCGCCATCTTGGATTTTACTCTTTGTATGACTAAATCGTTTAGCACGGGCTACAGTTTGTACCTTTAGTCTTATCATCATAAAATTTGTCATGGATGTTAACAATGGCATGTAGATGGGAACGAATCATTTTAGGGTCATTCGGCCGAAAAACATTGTCGCCAGCGGCCATCTTTGATTTTAAAATTCAATCCATTAGCACAGGCTACAGGTCGTACTGTTAGTCTGATCATCATGAAATTTGTCATGGATGTTAATATTGACATGTAGATGAGAACGAGTCATTTTGGGGTCATTCGGCCAAAAAACATGGCCGCCAGCAGCCATCTTGGATTTTACTCTTTGTATGACTAAATTCTTTAGCACAGGCTACAGGTTGTACCTTTAGTCTGATCATCATAAAATTTGTCTTGGATGTTAACAATGACATGTAGATGGGAACGAGTCATTTTGGGGTCATTCGGCCGAAAAACATGGCCGCCTTCAGCCATCTTGGATTTTACTCTTTGTATGACTAAATCATTTAGCACGGGCTACAGGTCGTACTTTTAGTCTGATCATCATAAAATTTGTCACGAATGTTAATAATGACATGTAGATGAGAACGAGTCATTTTGGGGTCATTCGGCCAAAAAACATGGCCACCAGAAGCCATCTTGGATTTTACTCTTTGTATGACTAAATTCTTTAGCACGGGCTACAGGTCGTACTTTTAGTCTGATCATCATAAATTTTGTTATGGCTGTTGAAATTGTAATGTAGATGGGAACGAGTCATTTTGGGGTGATTCGGATGAAAAACATGGCCGCAAGTGGCCATCTTTGATTTCAAAATTCAATCCATTAGCACAGGCTCCAGGTCGTACTGTTCGTCTGATCATCATAAAATTTATCATGGATGTTAATATTGACATGTAGATGGGAACGATTAATTTTGGGGTCATTCGGCCAAAAAACATGACCGCAGCAGCCATCTTGGATTTTGCTCTTTGTATGACTAAATCCTTTAGCACGGGCTACAGGTCGTACCTTTAGTCTGATCATCATAAAATTTGTCATGGATGTTAGCAATGACATGTAGATTGGAACGAGTCATTTTGAGGTCATTCAGCCAAAAAACATGGCCGCCAGCAGCCATCTTGGATTTTACTCTTTGTATGACTAAATCATTTAGCACGGGCTACAGGTCGTACTTTTAGTCTGATCATCATAAAATTTGTCCTGGATGTTAACAATGACATGTGGATGGGTACGAGTCATTTTGGGGTCATTTGTCCAAAAAACATGGCCGCCAGCAGCCATCTTGGATTTTACTTTTCTCTTCATGTCTATAAACTAGTATTAGACATTCAACTTTCCACATTCCTAATCGCTCCATTGACTGTAATACATTAAATTATTCCCTTTCCAAGTTGAGCTACAGTGTCATTGACACTTTCATATTAGGATACCGATTTATAAACTCGATTAAACACTTATTAGCTCAACTTTACTTTGTAAAGTTTGAGCTATTGCCATGGCTTGGTATCCGTCGTCTGTGTGTGCATGTGTGTGTGCGTGATGCGTCAACAATTTCCTTTAGCACCGGCTACAGTTCGTACCTTTGGCTGTTCCCATATTATTTTCTTAACCACCACTTATCCAGGTGAAATCATAACTATATATTTTTTTGCAGTTATATTGAATTGAATTTGTGTGTCTGTCGGGCTGTCATTCCCATCTGTCTGTCCTGTCGGGATGGGATGTATATCAAAATTCAATCCATTAGCACGGACTACAGGCCGTACTGTTCGTCTTATTGTCATGAAATTTGTCATGAATGTTAACAATGACATGTAGATGGGAACGAGTCATTTTGGGGTCATTCGGCCGAAAAACATGGCCGTCGGCAGCCATCTTGGATTTTACTCTTTGTATGACTAAATCCTTTAGCACGGGCTTCAGGTCGTACCTTTAGTCTGATCATTATAAAATTTGTCATGAATGTTAATAATGACATGTAGATGGGAACGAGTCATTTTGGGGTCAGCAGCCATTAGACTCCTTCTTATTTATGTGGGCAGTAGCCTCTATACGGGCGCCTGTGGCGCATAAGATACTATGGGTGGCGGGATGGGGGGGTGGGTGGGCTATCATTAGACTCCTTATTTATGTGGGCAGTAGCCTCTATACGGGCGCCTGTGGCGCATAAGATACTATGGGTGGCGGGATGGGGGGGTGGGTGGGCAATCATTAGACTCCTTCTTATTTATGTGGGCAGTAGCCTCTATACGGGCGCCTGTGGCGCATAAGATACTATGGGTGGCGGGATGGGGGGGGGGGGGGTGGGCTATCATTAGACTCCTTCTTATTTATGTTGGTCCGATTATTATGAAATTTGTCATGCATGTTGACATTGACATGTAGATGGGAACGAGTCATTTTGGGGTCATTCGGAAAAAAAACATGGCTGCCATCGGCCATCTTGGATTTCAAAATTCAATCCATTAGCACGGGCTACAGGCCGTACTGTTCGTCTTATTGTCATGAAATTTGTCATGAATGTTAACAATGACATGTAGATGGGAACGAGTCATTTTGGGGTCATTCGTCTTATCATCATGAAATTTGTGATGGATGTTAGTATTGACATGTAGATGGGAACGAGTCATTTTGGGGTCATTCGGCGAAAAAACATGGCCGCCAGCAGCCATCTTGAATTTTACTCTTTGTATGACTAAATCCTTTAGCACGGGCTTCAGGTCGTACCTTTAGTCTGATCATTATAAAATTTGTCATGAAAGTTAATAATGACATGTATAAGATGGGAACGGGTCATTTTGGGGTCATTCGGCCAAAAAAAAAGGCCACCAGCAGCCATCTTGGATTTTACTCTTTGTATGACTAAATCGTTTAGCACGGGCTACAGTTTGTACCTTTAGTCTTATCATCATAAAATTTGTCATGGATGTTAACAATGGCATGTAGATGGGAACGAATCATTTTAGGGTCATTCGGCCGAAAAACATTGTCGCCAGCGGCCATCTTTGATTTTAAAATTCAATCCATTAGCACAGGCTACAGGTCGTACTGTTAGTCTGATCATCATGAAATTTGTCATGGATGTTAATATTGACATGTAGATGAGAACGAGTCATTTTGGGGTCATTCCGACAAAAAACATGGCCGCCAGCAGCCATCTTTGATTTTACTCTTTGTATGACTAAATCCTTTAGCACGTGCTACAGTTCGTACCTTTAGTCTGATAATTATAAAATTTGTCATGGATGTTAACAATGGCATGTAGATGGGAACGATTCATTTTGGGGTCATTCCGACAAAAAACATGGCCGCCAGCAGCCATCTTTGATTTCAAAATTTAATTCATTAGCACGGGCCACAGGTCGTACTGTTCGTCTTATCATCATGAAATTTGTCATGGATGTTAGTATTGACATGTAGATGGGAACGAGTCATTTTGGGGTCATTCAGCGAAAAAACATGGCCGCCAGCAGCCATCTTGAATTTTACTCTTTGTATGACTAAATCCTTTAGCACGGGCTTCAGGTCGTACCTTTAGTCTGATCATTATAAAATTTGTCATGAAAGTTAATAATGACATGTATAAGATGGGAACGGGTCATTTTGGGGTCATTCGGCCAAAAAAAAAGGCCACCAGCCGCCATCTTGGATTTTACTCTTTGTATGACTAAATCGTTTAGCACGGGCTACAGTTTGTACCTTTAGTCTTATCATCATAAAATTTGTCATGGATGTTAACAATGGCATGTAGATGGGAACGAATCATTTTAGGGTCATTCGGCCGAAAAACATTGTCGCCAGCGGCCAT
Source organism: Siphonodentalium dalli (assembly GCA_032622095.1). Lineage (NCBI taxonomy): Eukaryota > Metazoa > Mollusca > Scaphopoda > Gadilida > Siphonodentaliidae > Siphonodentalium > Siphonodentalium dalli. The sequence goes on along the minus strand of CP136064.1, from coordinate 145,934,223 downwards.
CTTTGATTTTAAAATTCAATCCATTAGCACAGGCTACAGGTCGTACTGTTAGTCTGATCATCATGAAATTTGTCATGGATGTTAATATTGACATGTAGATGAGAACGAGTCATTTTGGGGTCATTCCGACAAAAAACATGGCCGCCAGCAGCCATCTTTGATTTTACTCTTTGTATGACTAAATCCTTTAGCACGTGCTACAGTTCGTACCTTTAGTCTGATAATTATAAAATTTGTCATGGATGTTAACAATGGCATGTAGATGGGAACGATTCATTTTGGGGTCATTCCGACAAAAAACATGGCCGCCAGCAGCCATCTTTGATTTCAAAATTTAATTCATTAGCACGGGCCACAGGTCGTACTGTTCGTCTTATCATCATGATATTTGTCATGGATGTTAGTATTGACATGTAGATGGGAACGAGTCATTTTGGGGTCATTCGGCGAAAAAACATGGCCGCCAGCAGCCATCTTGAATTTTACTCTTTGTATGACTAAATCCTTTAGCACGGGCTTCAGGTCGTACCTTTAGTCTGATCATTATAAAATTTGTCATGAAAGTTAATAATGACATGTATAAGATGGGAACGGGTCATTTTGGGGTCATTCGGCCAAAAAAAAAGGCCACCAGCAGCCATCTTGGATTTTACTCTTTGTATGACTAAATCATTTAGCACGGGCTACAGTTTGTACCTTTAGTCTTATCATCATAAAATTTGTCATGGATGTTAACAATGGCATGTAGATGGGAACGAATCATTTTAGGGTCATTCGGCCGAAAAACATTGTCGCCAGCGGCCATCTTTGATTTTAAAATTCAATCCATTAGCACAGGCTACAGGTCGTACTGTTAGTCTGATCATCATGTAATTTGTCATGGATGTTAATATTGACATGTAGATGAGAACGAGTGATTTTGGGGTCGTTCGGCCAAAAAACATGACCACCAGCAGCCATCTTGGATTTTACTCTTTGCATGACTAAATCCTTCCCTGTGGGCTACAGGTCGTAGCTTTGATCGGAACTTCATAAAATTTGTCATGGATGTTAACAATGACATGTAGATGGGAACGAGACATTTTGGGTCGTTCGGCCAAAAAACATGGCCGCCAGCAACCATCTTGGATTTTACTCTTTGCATGACTAAATCCTTTGGAGTAGGCTACAGATTGTAGCTTTGGTCAGATCTTCATAAAATTTGTCATGGATATTAATAATGACATGTAGATGGGAACGAGTGCTTTTGGGGTCATTCGGCCAAAAAACATGGCCACCAGCAGCCTTCTTGGATTTTACTATTTGCATGACTAAATCCTTTGGCACAGGTAAGACATTTCAATCAGCATCTTTCCTATTTCTCCATTTACTGTAAACCATTAAATTATTCCCCTACCTAAGTTGAGCTACAGTGTCATTGACACTTTAATTTTTGGTACTTTATGTCCAGTAACTGTGGAACTATTTATAGGCTTTAAATTATAGCAGCCTGGTATCTTGAAAAGTTAAAAATTAATTGGGTCTCTTGAACCTCATTCGGCCGGAGTCATTGGAAATTGACACGAAATAGACCTGGTACAGTATACTCCAAGTGTAAAAATGTTGTTATTTGAATATTCATCATTATTTAGACCGAGAAACATTTACAATCACAGTCCAATAGGGAGAAAATAGTCAAATATTATGGGAGGCTAAATTAAATGTACAGAAGCATAATCCAATTGCGTTGAAACGAAATTTAAAAAATCAATTAACCAAATAGCACAACCCAGCAAGAAGATTGAATCTGCCGGTTTAATATGAGTGACAGGCCATGGGGCGGAGCTTAAAAGGAATCCACCAATCGCGTAACGAATAGATAAATAGTGAAGAAATTGCACAATGGCTTGCCGAAAAAATACTGAACAATTAGTGATAAATGAATTATAACTAGATGAATATGCAGATTGTGAACCGAACTTGCTAGAGTATTAGATACTATGACAATCAGTGATGAATAAAGTGTACTTTGGTATGAATAAAGTGTACTTCAATGCGATAAAAGTGAAGTGAAATGACATGATTTACATGTTATATATAATAAAGTACGGAATCGGAATCAAAAAAGAGCAGGCATCTATCACTAATAATTACTGCCAATTAATCAAACAATACCTAATATTATAAAACAATGCAAACAACATGTTAACAGAGGGGTAAATCGTAGAAAAGATATGACTGAATTAATTCTTCTTTGCCATTCATATATGGCTGATAATAAAACATGGGGTGTGTTTCCTAGTAAAACGGAGTTTTATATATGTAGGTGGAACACTCAGATGTGAGCGCATTCAAATCCAGCGGACTTCGATGGAAACTCCGCAGTAATTCCGATGAACGTAACAAAAACTCCGCTATAACGTGGCGGAAACTCCGTTGCGTCGTAACAAAAACTCCCCTGGAAACTTCGCTATAAATCCGATGAAATTAACAAAAACTCCGGCGGAATTTCCGCTTGTAATTTGACAAGGTCCCTTACTGTTTATCATCAAAGCCTTCTAAAGATAAAAATTCATCCGATAATTCCATGAACAGTAACAAACGGGCGCAAATAACGTTTACGTATGATCATATTACTTTTATTGTTGTGATAATTTCGTTACGGTTCCGGTTTATTTTTTATACGCCGTTTAAAAAAGCGTCCTTATTATGTAATCAGTCTGTCCTATCCGTCTGAATGTCAACATTTGGTTTCCGGATGATAACTTGAGTTTGGATTATTTTATCATATCTAAAGTTGGTATGTGGCTCAGTACAGGTCAATTTCGAATTTGCATGGGTTGGTGCAATGATTTTTTCCGGAGTTGTGGGCCTTTTTGACTTATAAATTTAGCATACTCTTGCTTTCCAGGTGATATTTTGATTTGTTCTATTGGATTCATATTATGTATGTTAGTTTATTACCTCACAATAGAGGTCAAATTCGAATTGGGGTTTTGTACATGATAGCCAATTTTCTTTGATAGTAATTGAAAGATGACAACACCCTACATGAAACATCCCTCATTCGATTGTCCCCAAACTTCGTATTGATCTTTGAGATGGCTTCTTGATGGGAGCTGTCAATTGTTTCCTCATTAGTGCTCCACCAGCGCTGCTCAACCAGTATCTATATTACTTAACGTATTTAATACTTAGACATTTAATTTCCGAGTTCCGAATCGCTCCATTGACTCTTACACATGAAATTATTCCCTCTCCAGTTGAACTACAGTGTCATTTAGGCCACAGGAAGTTGATTCTCTGTTTCTCAGACACTTTTTTTCCCAAAGCAGGCAGGCAGGCAGATTTTTATATTTATTTTTTATGGCCAAAATTACCGGCACGCAGGTTTTTATTACCATATTTTATGGCCAAAATTTCCTGGCAGGCAGGTTTTTATTTGTTTATCCTAAAATTGTAAAACCAATGTTTGGACATTGAAACATGACTACTTGATTTGATTTTAATGAAATTTTATTAATACTGAAACTTGTCAGGCTTCACTAAGCATCTTTGAATGTGTCAATACAAGACAAAAACAAAATATATTAAACTGTCATAACATAAAATAACAACAATATGCAGAATAATTTTTTTTTAATGTGTATGGGTAAATTGATTATCAGTGGTTGTTCTTAATCACCATTGCTACTGTCGTTTTAGCAAGCTTCCACCTGTTGATAGTACAAACACACATACATATATAGAATATAAATAGAGTATATCTGTATGTATGTATGTATGTAATAATAGAAATGATGTTTAATATGTGAAACATACATGATTTAATAAGTGTTGTCTAGAAAATTATTGTCATATGAGATCAAATCACATGTATGTGTGAATCACTTCTAGAAATTTTTGGGTGAGTTCATCCCTTTTATTTATGGATTTGTCCAACTTTGGAAGCTGGAAAGTCTTTTCCATAAGAACACTGAATGCAGACTTCGTTGGTGCATCCGCACTGGTAGTTGCACGTTGACAAGTACTTGAAGAAGTATTGGTGGTCACCGTGATCTTAAAATAAAAGCCAAAAATGTCTGCAACCTGTGTGGCTTTCTGTTCAGGTGAGACAAAGTCGAAGTCTGATGTTTTGTTTTTTTCCAACAGAAATGGATTTGATGCTTCCGCCGTGTTGGGACGTTATCCGTTCCGATAAATTCCGACATGTTTCATCGATCTCAACACTCACTATAGTCCAGGGGATAAGATATTTGTTGCCGTCCCACACGCAAACATTCAGAATTGCAACCATTGTTTTAGCGGAAGTAGATCGGGCGCGTTCGATTAAGATTCCGGACATCGGATTGTTCGATGTATTAAAAGATTGGAATTATGAGATAGAGTTGCGCCTCTTTATCCACACCTGTTAACAATGGTCGATTGCGAACTTCACGGATTGCGAGCGGCGGGATGAATTATAATTTTTATTTTTGGTAGGCTATAAAAAGTACCCAGCGGCGTATTTTTTCGGGGGGCGGCGGTGTCTGAGAAACAGAGAATCAACTTCCTATGGCCTTAGTGATGAGCCAATTGTCAATTAGAGCCGATTATTTTAGGTCACAATCGGTCGATTCAGGTGCCGATTCTGATTATTGTAATAATTATACCAAAATATGTTATATGTGATATATACTACTTCGATTTGGAAGCAACAACATCAGTAATATACCAGTATACGAGTAAGTATAAAGGTAGGTATGGGTTGACTTGTGAACGAATTCCTGCATCCTGACAACCAATACACATGTTATATTATGCTCAATTTACAGTAGATTTCTGTCTATAAGTCGCTACTTGTTGACCCAGTATTTTCATTCAAAATGTGCATGCATCTTATGCAACTGTAAGTCAATAGGGGGTCTGAATTCTGGCTACAATCACAGACACAGGTGAGTTTTGTCATGCCGCGATGACAACTCTGAAGAGTGCATGACCGTTCACATCAAAACAGGAACAAAATGTTTAATTACAAATAAAAACAATATACCTGTGTTGGGCAGGACCTGGCTGTATATTATCAAATTTGTGTTTGGTTACACTTTCCCCATGTTTACTGGTCATTTATTCAACAAAACATTGTTATATTTAACACAGTTTATTGAAAAAAAACAAGCACCTGATTATTATTTAGACAATAGGAAATGCCGATGTTGAAACCCGAGTACCGATTGTCATCCGATGGGCCACAATCAGTCGATTTCAATTGTCGTTTCCGATCATCGGCTCATCACTAGTGTCATTCACTAGTGTCATTGACATTTTCATTTTGTTTACAAGTTGTTTATCCTTCAGATAGTTCTTTATCAAGTTGTATAACATGGTTTCAGTCCCGTCTGAAACTTTTAACAGTTGTCCCTCTTAAATGACTATTCTTTATCGTGACACAGTTTGCATTGTCAATTTAATACACAATATAGATCATGTACAGCTCTTTTAAAACATTTGACACATACTAGTATTACCTCCTGGCTCTCAGTGTATGTTTTAAATGATATTTTCTCTTTTAGAATGTTGTCAGTTTTACTTTAAACTTTCAGTTCCCACATGCAGTTGGCAAGAACACTCTTCTGGTTGCTGCGTTGCAAGCTCGTAACAATGCTAGAGTAGTCTTTGTTGGCTCTCTGGATTTCTTCAGTGATGAATTCTTCACCTCTCCTGTACAAAAGGCTGACGGTGGGAAAAAGTATGTGTACAATACTACAAACAAAAACATGCATTGTGTGAAGTACATGTGCCTCTAAAGAAACTTTTATGTAGATTAACTCTTTCATTGCTGAGTTGCCGCATAATTTCTGAGAAAACTGATTTTATTGTGGAAAAGTTTTATACAATAGAGTCGTATGAAATAATGTTTGAAATATCAAGAACTTGTATGTAGGTGATTAGCATAATACTTGCGGGTGGATATTTTTCTATCAAGCACATTGGCCTCCAGGTACACAAACAATTGGGAAAATTCTGTTCGTAGGTAAACGGGCTTTCGCGTACAACCGGTGTGCAACTTAACCAGCTAATTCGTGCCAAAAAATGCTACCAGCCCTGTTCTAGGGAGCCCAAAACTGAAGTGTTCGATATTCATATGCAATCGATGCATTTATGAGTAATTATATATGTTGTTTCGACATTCGTATGCAATAGGTACATTCATGAGTAATTATATATGTCACTTCTGAGTAAAAGATCCACTCGTAAAGTTCAAGTTCACACCCGCTGAATGTGTACTACAGATCCTCTCAAAATAAGTGTCCCTCTCCACCGCGTTGAGAATATACCAATAACGCGGTTCTCGTGTTAATGCAACACGGTCGTAACATTGCTCCAACGTGGTCGATTTAACCATCAACGCGACATAATGCGGTCGGCATGACCGTCAACGCAACAAATGCGGTCGAGGTATCTGTCAACGCAACAAACGCAGTCGAGATAACCGTCAACGAAATGGAACGTTGCCAACATAATACAATGTTTTTGGCGTGGTGGGTAATGCATGATTGATTGGTGTTAAATGTTATACATACCCCGCTGGACAAAACAAGTGTCCACTTAACCCAGGTGCCGTTTGCGTTGCCACCGCGGCCGAACTGCAACTACACCGCGGCTCCACCGGCTGACTGCAGTTGGGCCGCGGTGTACTTGCCTATCGGCCACGGTGAAGTTGCTGTTCAGCCGCGATGTACTTGCCATTCGGCCGTGGTGTACTTGCCGTTCGGCCGTGTTGTACTTGCCGTTTTTAGAATGATGTTGAAAAACACAAATGTGGTTTGATTGAGCCCATTGTTTAAATACCGTCAGCCAGACGATCTATTATGTTTGAGGTCTAATCCGTCGAGTGACAAGGTGTGATAATCCTGTATTAGTCAATTAACGTCCTACCGGTAAACTATCATAAAATCAAGGTGTCATAATTCATCCTGATTAGAAAAGCATAATCTATCACTGTTAATTATTAGGTGACACAGAAGTGTGATGTTGCCGACAACAAGCTCCCTCTAGATTTGGCAGCATGTGTCTTTTTGAGAAGTTGGCATTGGAATGCCGTGCACAAGTGACATTAGAGAATTGACTCACCATCCTGCCATTTAAGACTGATTATAAAATAAGGATTATGGTTTGTTGTCGCATCCTCCTTTTAACTGTTTGTTTTCCCATGTTTACATATTTGTTATTGTGTCAGATGTTGTTTTCTCTTATTCAAATAATTTTTTTTTACATTTTTTAATTTTAAATATTATTTGGGTTGAATTATATACTGACTCCACCCATGTGGACCTCCTTTTGGTTGGAATTTACTGCCATCCATTGAATGTATAAAATTCTGTGCAAGAATTTTCTTCAGAATGAAAAGTAAAGAATGTTTGTGCGTGGTAAGGTATTTTTTGCCTGCGAAGATTTTATGAACCTAAATATTTCAAGTCCTTTCAATACTGTAGTTACTTTAAAGACAAAGCCGTGGCAGCATGCCAGTTAGTCCAAGTCTTCTCGTACTAAAACCGGCTAAGATATTGGGATGGAGGTGCCGGTATTTAGTCCAAGCCTGCTTCTATACCAATCCTATCACACGAGTTACGCCCACGATCTGTGGCGGGAATCTGTGGTGTATTTTACTCGATTTACCTAATGAATCAATACATGATGCTATATACATCGGAAAGAGAGACATCTTATGGTCATAATGGTGTATAATAATCTAACTTTCATGTTAAATTACGCATAGAATATTCCGGTTGATTGTCACCAACATCGCTGTTTTTTCTGTTTGTTTACTTAACTGAAAGCCGAACTCAGGTTCCGAAGAACTTCGGCATTGTCCGGTGTTTGTTCTGAGTATTCTAGTTTCCGTTTCTATATATAGCGCGGGGTTTTCCGAACAAAATAGCGAAAACCGATCGCCGCAAAGTCCAGTTTCCAATGTGCTTTGAGAACAATTCCCGCACTAAAAACTTAATGACATAATGGAGGATCAGAAAGGTAGTTTTGTTGACAATTTTCGCAAGCAACTTGTCAAAATTGGAGCAAATTAGAACTCTTGTGTCTGACTTGCCATGCGTGTGATTTTCATCCATGTGCATTTTGACTTTTGTGTTGATAAAATAATCGGAGAACCGAATCACACAGTTTCGAAATATAGTTCTTCCGTTTTAGTGGGACTTTTCAAACTTAAGGTTAAAAATTTATACAAATTTTGTTTGATTTTTTGTGTGCTTAACAAGAGCAGTATATTGCTCTGTTCGCTTAGTATATATCTTAATTTCGCTGAAGTCCACCAAATGTGGGAAATGTAGCACCATATTATTTATTCTAATGGTCGTTGTGTTTACACTGTTTTAAACTTTGAGAGGGTTGTAATTCCCCGTAATTTATTTAATGTATTACATTTATATCTTCAATGTTTAATTAATCTATTTATTTTTTATTTATTGACACACATAATTACGATTACAATGGAGAATTCATCGTAATTTGCGTTGTCAGTCGAAAATCTACGGAATATTTTCAACGGAAAATGTCGAACACAGTTCGCGAGGTCAACTGAGTTCGCATACTTTTAAAAATTTGTAAACATTGCGGTAAATGTCTCTTTTCGCATTAAATTACCGCTTTCAATTCACAACTGATGTGGGTTTCAGATCAAATAGCATGTCTTCTGCGGAAAATATCTGTTTATTGTCGCAATTGTGATATTTTATTTCATATAATTGTGGTTTTATTTGAGCGGGTCACTAACGCTTAAGTCGTGTCATAAGAATGCATGGGCCTGGAACTCGGACTAAAGACCGGCACCTCCATCCCAATATCTTAGCCGGTTTTAGTACGAGAAGACTTGGACTACATGCCAGTGTACCTTTGATGAAACTTGAAAGGGAATATCGAGAAGAAAGTGACATTTAATCATGTTCACTCAAACAACAGTTACGGTGTAGCAAACAATGTCGATTGCTACACAGTCCTCACGCCCAATTTCTGAATAATGCTGACGTAATTCGCTTGCACTTGGCATTTGAGATATACAGATGTGCGCAAAAATAACGGCGAATAACAAGTTCCCAATCAAGGGTTTCAATCGCTTTTTTGTGGCAATATACGTAAACAATACTTTATGGATATATAAAAAAATAAAATTATGCATTGTTTATACGTCCATTGAATAAAAGCGACCAAATGGTTAGTTTACGTGGATTTGCAATAGACCGGATATGCGATGATTAGAATTGTGCTAAATTTTTCGGCTTACCGGTAAACGCAGATTTTTATATTGGCGTATACTGCAGAGTTAATTTTCTAACTGTGATATCTGCACATGCCTAATAAACACGGCGTCGCTGTGTATTCCAATGTTTATTTATTTAGGAAACTCTAATTTTTCATTCACCCTTGAATGAAGTTCTTTAATTACAGTAAGCATGTCTGTTGAGATACTTCACTTGTCAATATATGTCATCGATGTCCGTGTTTTTAAAATTCAGATTTCTACAAAAATTATACCAGGAATAGACACATGCATGCATATTCAATATCTGTCGCGCACACGTGGGCGTCTCTCAAGTAGATTGACATTCCGAATTGTTTTCCAAACAATGCACAGGTGTGTATTCCTTTGATAGTGGCCAGACATTTAATTAATAGGGCGGTGATGCTAAAAAATATGTTGTTGATTCGCTGAATGTCTTGATATTCCAATGCTTCCTCATAAGTATCTATTTCATCAACCGGGAAACAGGATGACTTATTTCCCTTAAAGGGCTTATTTATTGTGTCGTCGTTGATATTTTTCCAACATTTTGAACGGCATCCGAACGGAGACCAGGAGTTGGAAAATATCACTGAATTATTAAAATGTGAAAGTAAATAAAACAAAATTAAAAGATACTGCAAAGTTCCGAATTTCTTCCTAACAATTCACAGGTGTGTCTTCCTTTGATAGTGTGCATGTCAGACATTTAATTATGGTGGTGATGTTAATATGTTGTCTATTCTCTTGTCATGTCTGAGCATTCCAATGCTTCCTCATAAGTATTTATGTATTATCAACCGGGAACAGGACGACTTATTTCCCTAAAGGCCTTATTTATTGTGCCGTCTTTAATATTTTTCCGACATCATTCTGAACGGCGTTCGAACTGAGACCAGGAGTTGGAGAATAACACGGAATTATTCAAATGTGAACATAAATAAAACAAAATTAAAAGATGTATTCCAATGTTTATTTATTTAGGAAACTCTAATTTCTCATTCACACTGAACCCGCTCCTGGTTCTAAGCTTTCGGCTAATCTAGAAACTGCATAGGACATGGACACTGAACATACATGTATTTCGGCCACCCCAGTGACCCCCATTACATGACGATGTTACCGAGAGTACCACTCATAACCAACAGACCAGCTCCGCTACTGCGAGTACTACAACCGATTCTTGCCGAGTTTGAACTTTGAGTAGTAATTAATCTCAGTGGATAAAGTAAAGTTCCAAAGAACTGGTTGAACTCGCATGGAGTTGTGTTTTAATGTTTATGACTAAAGTGCTCATTTGATTGTTCATTTTTTTCGTAAGTCGAACGGAAACACTGTTTTGGCTGATTTTTAGCTCAACTTTACTTTGGAAAATTTGAGCTATTGCCATGGCTTGGTATCCGTCGTCCGTGTGTGCATGTGTGATTCGTCAACAATTTCCTTTAGCATAGGCTACAGGTCATACCTTTGGTCGGTTCATTATAAAATTTGTCATAGCTGTTGACATTGACATGTAGATGGGAACGAGTCATTTTGGGGTCAATCGGCAAAAAATAAAAACATTGAAAGGATTTCAAAATTCAATTCTTTGACACAGGCTACAGGTCGTATCTTTGATCAGACCATCATGAAATTTGTCATGGATGTTAACATTGACATATAAATTTTGGGATCTTTCGGCAAAAAAATATGGCTGCCAGTGGCCATCTTCGATTTCAAAATTCAATCCATTAGCACAGGCTACAGGCCGTACTGTTTGTGTGATCATCATTAAATTTGTCATTTATGTTAATATTGATATGTAGATGGGAACGAGTCATTTTGGGGTCTTTCGGCAAAAAACATGGCTGCCAGCAACCATCTTGGATTTTACTCTTTGCATGACTAAATCCTTTGTCAAATAATACCCTTTAGGACCTGAGTTCCATATTGTTCTAAATGTATAAATAAAGCACATACACTTAGAACAACATGAAATTGGGTCACACACTTTGTTAATCACCCAAACGCGAATGATGACAAGTCAGGTTTAGCGAGTTGCGACCACAATATACAAACTGGTCAAGTATGACTTGTCTATTTATAACACTGCTAGTTTTAGTTAACTGTGTCATGTAAACACGGTGGCTTTACTGGCCTACTAGCTTATTATCGTTTGTGTTTTGTGGTTCACATTCGTTTAATACAAGCTTTGTCTGTGTAAACATTAAGTGAGTATGCTGTGTGAACATTAAGTGAGTATTCTATACAGTTATTTGGCCATGCAGATTATAGCGAGGTTCTTGACCTTGAAACGGGTACCCACAAATGACCTTGGGCCATATCTCGGTCGTCAGCGGTGACATCGACGTGAAATTTGTTATGTATGGTCAACTCGGGACGGGGAATATTTTTTTTGGTTATTTTATCCACCCAACATGACCTTGAAAAGGGTACCCACAAATGATGGCATGCTGTCTGCGTGCCTGTACGGGGTTATTTTGAAAAACAAAAATTATTGGATCCACCAAAGCCATGGGACCAATCCGCCAGTGGCGGGCTAATCTGCTAGTAACTTATAATTTGAGAAGGTTCAGACTCCTGGACCGATTTCAACCAGAGGGGTGACTCAGGGTACCCTGGTGGAGGATATAATAGGGTTAGTATTAAGTTGAGCAAGGAGTTCATCCTAAAAAAAATTTAACATTCAAAATGTGCGCACCAATGGGCCATCACTGAATAAAGGCTCTGTTTAAAATCTGCGCTAAGCCCACACAGAGGCCACAGGCCCCCTATAACATACAACGGCACTGCATTCCACTCCGATGCTGTTTCACCTAGTTAGTTATAAAATGACTGAAATTTCTTCAAAAACAGATCTATAAGAAATGGGGGTATAATATTTTGTAATGAAAGTAGGGTTATTTTTTTGTTTTTTGTTTTTTAGGTTTGATAAATCTGGTAACCAAGAGCTTGCCCTCAGTCTGGCCAGTTGGGTGTTTAAAGAAGTTGGTGTGTTGAGGGTCGGGAAAGTAGCGCATCACAGGAAAGGAGAAAAAGATAACCCACAAGCCTACACAATAAAAGAACATGTGGTATGTGTATTATACACTCATTGCTTTTGTATTCCCCGTTAACCCTCTAAGAGCTCTTTCCATCAATGTATCGCATTATTATAAGGCCAAAGAAAAAAGATAGTATGTTTCCGATAACAAAGTGAAAAAATTAGGGTAGGTAGGTAGGGAAATTTTATTTTTTTATTTTATTTTGATATTTTTTATCCAGCTGCAGAAATATTGAATTACCTCGACCGAAAATGACATAAAATGCCAACTTGTGTTGTGGGAAAGTATTACTTGATAAACACAGCACTAGGAAATATACATTAAGATTGATGAAAGATCAAACTTACTTCATGCTTTAATAAGGATTTCCCAAGAAAATAATAAATGGGCATGCATGTTTATTTGGAACTCATGAATATGTTCCATAAGTCCCAAACAAGGCATAATGGTAAAGCAGGCATGAGATCCACTCTCTTGAAATTAAAATTGCAAGATTCATGCCTATCAATCCACAACCCATCACACACCTGTGGCTTTTGAGACAACTGTCACACTTCATGTCACTTATCACAGGCTTATGTTAGAAACCATGTGTTTTGCACCTAATGATTATCAATATTTATTAGCATTAGCGTTAAAAACATTATAAAAAAATCTCAAAATATCAATAAAAAGATTAGGGTCGGCAGGTTATTTTTAGGGTCGGTCGATGTACGGAAACATAGTATCTTTTTTCTTTGGCCTAATCAATAAATTTGAAAAATTATCAAGGAAATATGGGTTGATACAAAATCTGACTTGGCACTGAAAGGGTTAATGTGGTATTACCGGTATTTAGAAAATAATTAACCCTGAACACAAATTCTATCTGATGCATCTAAGTCAAACAATTTGCTTATGATCTGCCTCATATTTCTTACCTAGGTCTTTGTTAGCACGTTCTTTATCTGTATGGATTTTGGTATTGTTTTGTTAACCCTTTCCACTCTTGTTTTTAAATAGAATTCATCCAAGCTGTGAAGACTTAAATATTTTTCATCTGATCAGCACCAAATTTGATACATATGATCCTCACCCCAAAATACAAATCAAGTTCAAATTTGGGTTTGATCTCATATATTTTAACAGAGTTATGGCCATTTGTAATTCAAGTAACTGATAATGTAACTAAATAGCTGTTGTCTGCCAGTGTTGGGTTTTAAGAGAAGTTGTCTGACAGAGTGCCTCTCTTATTAGTTTTATTTATTTTAGCTGCACACTAATTTGAGTTTATAATATAATAGATAGCCTTGGTGGGTTGCAGGTGGCTGTCAAGAATATAATTAATGGATGGGTCTCTGTTCTTTTCTGTGCAATATTAAGTTAACCCATTTGTTGAAACGGGTTCATTATTAGTTAATGTACACCTACTGTATTCCAAAATTACAAATTGGAATAGTCCATTGTTTATTTGTTGGGATGTTTTATAGACATTTTTGTTTACACTCACACTGTAACTTAGAAATAAATTAACCCACCCATTCCATAGTTCCATCATATGACATCATTGAACATTATTGTCCCTCTCCGCACATCATATGGTCTTCTGATGTTTTTCATGTGATCATTCTCCTATTCTATGTCCAGGTTGATGGTGATCCACTTTTCCCTTGCATATTTAATGATATTCTGTGTTTTACAGACATTGTATCTTTCAAATGATCAGCTTAGAATAAAGTTAACCATAGATATACTGTATGCAATCCAATGTTATGACTCTAATATTTTCAATCTGACCATTCTCATATCTCACCTTTACTTATCTAATAATTCTGCTTTAAAATATTTTATATCCAACCATTATCAATCGCATTTAATATCCAGGTCTATACACCCATCACTTGTATAGATGCTCAAGTATTGACTGGTCTCTAATTCAATGATCTCATAACTTTTTAATATGTAGCTAACACAACAATATTGTGACTCAGGTTCCAATGTAAGAAGTAGATAAATAGAGTTGTTATGTGCTTAATTTCATAACAATTATATCTTTAACAGCTATGGTGCATCTGTCTGACTGGGGTTGGGTTATTTAGCTTTATCACTCTATAACACATACATGTATCTGTGTTGGAGTTACCCACTTTTCGCTTGCATGGATTTTGCGATTAAAATTAACCCATTCCATAGACACATGATATCCGATAGGCAGATATTAAATTATCCCTTTCACCTTGAACCAGGTTCAGTAAGGATTTCTATAAGCCACCAATTGACCAATATTCATCATCAGATGAAATATCTTATTTTTAAATTCACTCAATTGCATTTGGGCTGCAGAATAATAATGGTGCTGGTATTCTTGAGACTACTTATTGGTCAAATATTTCTCACCGATAACTTTTATAATCTCATCCAGGTTAATCATGACACATAAATTTCTTCACCTGTATAAATTTTGGTATTGATTGAATGGTTTTGAAAATATTTACCCCATATTTAATAATATTCTGCTGTTTACAGACATTGGATCTTGAAATATCCATGGTCATATTTGTGTTTATGTGAGCAAGTTGCCCAATAAGTCTGATTCCACTTGGGAACTATTAATTAATAGCAAGCTGTGAATTGTTGAAAGTCTTATACTCATGAAAAAATTGGTATACACATTTATGAAAATAGCTAATCACTATCGCCAAGGTATGGGTTAAACATCTGTCGATCGTGATCAGCCTCTCGTTTTGAGTTTATATTTGTGTTTATTTTATAAATATATAGACCTAAATAAAATGGTAATGATTGTCCTGTTGGTAGTTGTAATAGAGCTGCTGTGAGTGGGAGATACCACCATCTATTGAAAGAAAGAAGCAGACACTTCGTATAAACTAAGTAAAGCGCGAAACCGAAAGTATAATTCGGAATAAACTACAAAGTGGACTCGTCTAACAGTTTAACCCCCCAAAAGAAATGCACACATTCCACCATTTATTAACTAATTTTAAGAAGCAGAAACTTTGTTTAACTGGTGATCGTGGCTCTATTGAAACGTGGGGGAAGCCACGATCGTGGCTTTTATGTTTGTCAAAAGTACACATGGACATGCACTCAATAAAATAATCACTTCCGCATTCGCCACGTGGATAAAACGTGGGTAAAATGTAAATAAACATATCACCTGGTATTTTTTTCCCTTTTGACCAATAAATGACGCGAGTAGGTGGAGCCAACTTGCAGCACCACCTATAAAAAGCGCGGGAAAATAGCCGATGTAAACAAACATGGCTGCGGCGATTTCTTGCCCGGAGATCGGGAAGGCAAAATGTCGAGATATATTTTGCATCTTCGTTGACACACCTCAGATGGCCGTATATCTTATCAATAAAATACACAGGTACATGTTTAAACATATGCCCATCCATTTTTATGCCGTTTTCTTCGTTTGTCGGATCTAAAATTTGCAACATGTGATGAGTTGAAAACAATCTATTTTTAGAAGCTGACGGCAAACCATGCTTGCCGATCAATATTTTCATTAAACCATGGATTTGTTTGTATTCTTTGTTCCCAATTGTGCCTGATACAATGGACAATCAATTATAATTATAACTAATACGTAATTATTGCATGCAAATACGATCGATTACACATTGATTACAGGTATAAACATGGCATGAACCACGCAAGAATTAAAATCACGTGACACCGGCATGTTGACCTTTGACAGACTTTCGTCTGAAAATGCAGTCGATCCACAATCGTCATATTTAAGAGTTAAAATTGTATGAAATTAATAAAGTTATGTACCAAATTATTGGAGCAAAGCATGGATGAATGCAATATATGCATTTACATGTAGTTTTTAATGGAGTTAGGCTTGGTAATCGTGTAGTGACCTCTGGTGAACTCTACGCAGAGGGGTCACAGTTGTCAAAATGGCTGTAAACAATCTCGTAAACAATAACAACTCCACGTTTTGCGATAGCGATTTCTAAAGTTCCGATGAATCAGATGATGAATTTAGCGACAGTTTTGAGGGGTTTTCTTCAAGCACTGATTCGCTGGATGAAAGTGATGACAAGTATTTATATGCCAGGACGTCTTCCCAAGTCTACGGGGAGTAAAGACATTCCAATAACATGTTCCAGTCCTGTTGATATTGTACTCCTCCTGTTTGGGCTTGAGTACTTGAAAAGTATAGTATCAGCTACAAATACCTATGGGGATCAGAAGGCTGTTCTGAAAGCAACAAAACCAAACTCTAGATTCAGAAAATGGTATCACACCACAATAGATGAGATAAAAGCATTTCTAGATTTAATATTGAACATGGGCCTGATAAGAAAGAGCTCACTGAAGGATTATTGGTCCACAGATGAAACACAACATACACCATGGTTTTCTCTTATTTTCTCAAGGGATCGTTTCTTTCTTTCGTTATCAGTGTTCCATCTGCCTGAGATGGATGCTAATGGAAAGATGAGGAAAATAATGGGATTGGTTGAACCAATTCAGTAAATTCTGCACCCCTGAACGTGAAATTTCCATTGACGAGAGTCTTATCGGGTTTCAAGGCAGAGCACCGTGCATTCAATATATGCCAAATAAACACCATCATCGATTCGGGATAAAGTTGTGGAACATGTGCGAAAGTAAATCAGGCTACACTCTATGTTCAGAACCATATACCGGTAAGCGGGATGATAATTCAGATCCCGATCCAGAATCTGAGCTCGGTACAACTTTCGGAGTCTGCAAACGTCTCATTTCTAAACTGGTGTGTAAGGGGTATCATCTGTTTGTGGACAACTTTTTTACCAGCATTCCCCTTGCCGAATACTTGTACCGTGCCAAGACCTACCTAACGGGTACGATGAAGAAGAACAGAAAGGGCCTTCCCCAATCAATAAAGGTGACACAACCAAAGGGTTCTATCGTAGCTTCACGGCAAGGGCCATTCCTTGCAGTGAATTTCCATGACAAGAAACCAGTGTTCTTGCTCTCAACTAAGGAGCGAGCATGTCCAGTTGACTATATATCCAACAGACTAAGAACACATGAAAATGTTCCAGAACTGGTCACACAGTATAATAAGTATATGAGTGGTATTGACCTTGCAGATATGAGACTATATGTTTCTTGATGAACGAAAAACTCTAAAGTGGACAAAGAAAGTTTTTTCTTTTTCTTGTTTGGCCGCCTTCTGCTAAATGCTTTTATAATTTTCAATGATGCTGCACTGACAAGTCATGCCTATGTTTTTTTCAAAGAAAATAACTCAACTAAACTTCCAGACAGAAAACAATTCATTATCATGTGTATAAAGGGTCTGGTTGGTAACTTTCACATGGAACGGAAAAGGGTAGGCCGGCCGCTGGTACTGTCGGAGTCTCGGCTTTTGAATACAGCAGACCATCTTAGCGCAACCAGGTTGCCGGTTGGGAAAAAACGTAACTGTGTTGTATGTACCAATTTGAAGGATGGCAAACGAGTGAGAACGGCATACCAATGTGGTAATTGTGATGTTGGCTTGTGTCCAGACTCCTGTTGGAAGTCATACCATACAAAGAAAGTCTACAAGCATCCTGTTTCCATTTATACTTCCTTTGTACTGTCATGTGAATGATATGTTCTTCATATTGAAACATTACTAGTAATATATACTTTGAATTATATATTATACTAGCCGATGAGCCCGACGTTGTCCGGGCTATTCAAAAACCAAATTTCAAGTCAATAGCTCTACCCAGCCCGACGTTGTCCGGGCTATTCAAAAACCAAATTTCAAGTCGATAGCTCCACCCGTTTCCGAGATCTGGTCTGCGCATGCGTGAAGCTGGCGTCGCACGGGCTCGGCGACCCGATAAAATTTGTATCCGGGGCAAGATACATTCACATAGCAAATTTCAAGTCGATAGCTCCACCCGTTTCCCGAGATCTCGTCTGCGCATGTGCGAAGCGGGCGCCGCACGGTCTAGCCAATACGACAACGACGACCGCCTGGTCAAACTACACACACATACCAAGTTTCGTCTCGATCGGTCGAGAATCGTAGATTTGTATAAATGACATACATACATACAGACAGACAGACAGAGGTCTTCAAAATATATAGGAGATTTAGAAAATTTAATATTAAAATGAAAAGTTACTTCTTGTGATAACAATGCCTTCTTACGAGGCAATTTTTTTACAGTACGTTATAGTGTCAGATAGGATCAATTTTGTTAGTCATCTCATATATGACATCATGTATTTATCGACATACAATGTACTTCCTCTCATGTATGGTACAACAAAATAGATGTTATAATGTCAAGAATAATTGCCAGTAAGCTATAACAATAGAATAATTTTGAAGCTATGGTTTTTATTGAAAATTCATAAGTAATCATAATAATTCTGACACTTACGTAGTACCTAGAGTCCTAGACAAATGTGAAAGACTGGGTAGCTTTGGGCAAAAATGAGTTGAGTGATAATATCCTAGGACAATTATTACAACAAACATTCATAAATACAGTGGTTGGACAATTTTAAAGTTTCTGTTTTGTTTGACAATCGTTTTCTGAATTTCATATCAATAGTTTGAAGTTTTTATCATAAAATAATGGAAATATTTGTTATGAACAGCATTACCTGCTCATGTTGTGTAAGAATTAAGATGTCAGTAAAGAATTGTTCATATTTCATGTCTGCTGTTTTGATCACGTGGTTTCATGTATTGCATGGATATACTCTGGATATAACAGAAATGGTACATGTACACTCAATCAAATCCAGGTATAACAAGGAAGGGGAAATGAGACCTGCAAGGGGAAATGAGACCTGCAAGTGAATTCACAAACAAAAGTACAAATAATAGCACAATATTGACATCCATGTTTTGCACCAATATCTGTACACACTTTCAGAATTTATCTGATGGTATTTGTGGGGGTGGGGCATGATCAATAGATCAACTGTAAAGAGTTAGAATGACTAGTTACAATAATAGTGCAATAATTGCAATTTCTACATTGCATGACACCATAAATGAAATTGGAATAATATTGGCCAGTGTTACATATTCATATTAGACAAGCATTGACTGATTTACACTATAAAATATAGTTCTGATGTACATGCATATTCTGTTCAAGTAATTGTTTTGTATAGTTTCTCCACAACTGCTAAGTTGAATATGGTACCTTTATAGAACACCCGCAACGACCTAGACATGATAATAAGCAGTTATATGCTCAGAACCATAATGCTAGAAGTGAATACATTTTCAATCATTACAAACTTATTATACAATTATACATGTATACATATATATTGCACCCTTCTAGCACAAAACTATACTCTAAACTTAGTTTTTGTAGAGTGTATTTGACAAATCAAATCTATATGTAAATCATTCACATATTCTACAATGTTGATTCAGTGCTTGTCCAATGTTTGATATATTGCATTGTTTCAGATGACCTTGACTAAACTATAAAAGCCACTAGCCCCCACCCCGGCTTCTTGCGACATTTTACATGTACAATTATTGTACAACAATATTATTGTTAAAATGTTACTAAACCTTAATATAAACCTCACTACATACAAAGTATATTTCAGAAATTTCAGCTAGTTACAACAAATTTTAATTCAGGAACGGACAATATTCTATGTAAATATATTGTCAGTTTCAAATGGCATGAAAGGGGACTTTACTAAATACACCCACCAAAGTTTGTACCAGGTTCAAGATATTTTATCAAAATCATATTCTCTCAAGAAAGAGATTAGGCAGCTGCTTCTATAATTAAGCTGACTTTTAAAAAATTAGTAAAATTGCTTATTTGTGGAGAAAACATATATTTTTCAGCTTTTGACCTTCACACGACCTTGACAGGTTGTAACCTTGGACAATGGAAAGGTGTACTCTTTTAATTTTAGTAGAGCTGGGACGGTTATGGGTTTTTCGTGACCGGTTATGAACGGCAAAAAACCGCGATTAACCGGTTAACCACATATTATAGGTACTATTATGGGTGGGTAAGCCCAGTATGCAGAACGGCGATGATTGTGATGCTCACTGACATGGCAAGTTTGAGAACAGCTCCTGCCCATTATACAAAGAAGTTGTCACCCATGACACACATAATCACATATCTAATTAAGTACACATCTTCAATTTATTACTGAATAAAATAAATATACAATGTCATTCCCCTGTGAGGCTGTGTTGTGTTCATTTATTGTCCTTGTAAAATTACTCCATCGCCATCGGGATATGTGATCGGGCGGGAAGCTGAACACACCGACACGGAAGTGACGACTAGAAAGGTTTAAATAATATACATTCCGGAATATTTTATTGATTATTACGCAATTTCCGGTAGCTGGGTGGGCGAACAATTATTATTTATTCTTAATTAGCACCCTTCCCGTGAGTGACAACTGACATGTTATCAACGCCCACCCGATTGACCCAAGCAGACAACTCCGTCGGCTTCATATCAAAGTGAAAACGACATGCCATCGATGCCGGCGTGGCACTGAATAAGAGTCATGCGATGTGACAATGTTGTAAGATCACACGTGTGCTGACCCTTTGATGTTTCGTTTTGACGTCGGCAGGCTGTTAAATGTAGCCTTCAAAGAGCCGACACACCACGTTTGATGTTGTTCTGTCAATCTCGGATTCATTTTAATTGACGGAGACAGATTAACCCTCTTATAGCCAGTTATAGCTGACCATCACAGTGATCATACACTATAATAGTGATGTTACGGTTAACCGACCACGGCAAATCCGTGACCGGTCACGGCCATAGTTGGTGGTTAACCGCATAACCGTCCCAGCTCTAAATTTTAGGGACTATCCATACTAGTAGGCAATCACATATTGGTATCAAAAGTAAGAGAGATATATGTACATGTAAATGGGTTATGAGAAATTTGACCATCAGTGGAAATTTCTAAAAAAAATAATATTTCCTGGATAACATCAATGCTCGATGAATCGATAACAGTCCATGATAATATCACAGCTAATGGACAATGTATGGAAATTTCAACAGAAATAGGCTATACATGAACATCCTGATGATGATATGTTATAATTCCTGGTCTTAAAAGTTGTATATTTTCTTTTTGTTGGTGTTTGAAGCTGTTTTTTCCTCCAAAGAAACAGATTTCCTACTATCCGATATCCGTTTGACCTTCGTTTGACCTTGAAGATTTTGGCAACCCCCCAATCATAACTAGCCAAGTACCAATACTACACATTTATATATACCATTTGGGTATAATTATCATAAATGTTCATCTTTGTTTCTTTGAGTAAAATGGCAGCAAATTTCTTGTTAAAAGTAACCATTTTAGAAATAAATACCAATTTCCTGAGCATACCTGCTGAAAATACTTAGCACTGTACCAGTTAAAATAAGTTAAAACGAACACGAGTTATACAGGTTTCAACCGGACATGTATGCGTGAAATCGCTTGTACAAAATGACCCGTCTTACAGTTTTACCCGCAAACGAAATCATGGACACATTCCATCGTAATGCATACCATTGTGACTAATCCGTTACTAAGAAATTTGCATCAATGGGGCCTTACAATACAGCTGCAAACTTATGATTACACGTATTGTATACTATAACAACACACCTTTTGGGGTCATCTCAAAACTCTAATCGGTACCGATTGACTTTTACCGATTGTAATCAAGCCCTTTGAATCGGAAAAAATCGGTAAGTCAGATAGCGTAATTACGTTTAGAGTGTCATGAACAGAAAAATCGGTACTGATTCTACCGATCAATGCACAAGACGTCAAAAGAGGGAACGCCACAGTCGGTAAGACAATCGGTGAAATCGGTACTGATTGAGACGTTTTACATTGTGTCGTCATTGTATGAAAGCAACACGCATCTGTCGGAAAAAATCCAATGACATTTACGACAATGCTGATATGGGACAATCCTGGATCAACTCTGTGGACTACTTTTACTTTGCACGCGCTTAAATTAAAAAAAAATATGTTCCAATGTGCGTCTTATATGAGATATAAAAGTGACCATTATAAAATACGCACATTGTGTGAATAATATTTTATTCAAAAATACAAATGGATTAATGTTAAATCTACGCTAAACAGTACTTTTTCGGCACTATTTTGACCAATTCTCTTGTATTCCTCCGTGCACATTTCGGAAGTTTGTTTTGCGCACATTCTGTCATTTTTAGCTCAACTTACGTTTGTAAGTTTGAGCTATTGCCATGGCTTGGCGTCCGTGTGTCCGTGTGTCCGTCAACAATTTCCTTTGGCGCGGGCTACAGGTCGTACCTTTGGTCTGATCTTTATGAAATTTTGCATGAATGTTGACATTGACATGTAGATGGGAACGAGTCATTTTGGGGTCATTCGGCCAAAAACATGGCCGCTGGTGGCCATCTTGGATTTCAAAATTCAATCCATTGGCGCGGGCTACAGGTCGTACTGTTCGTTTGATCACCATGAAATTTGTCATGGATGTTAATATTGACATGTAGATGGGAACGAGTCATTTTGGGGTCGTTCGGCCAAAAAACATGGCCGCCAGCAGCCATCTTGGATTTTACTCTTTGCATGACTAAATCATTTGGCGCGGGCTACAGGTCGTAGTTTTGATCGGAACTTCATGAAATTTGTCATGGATGTTAACAATGACATGTAGATGGGGAACGAGTGATTTTGGGGTTGTTCAGCCAAAAAACATGTCCACCAGCAGCCATCTTGGATTTTACTCTTTGCATGACTAAATCCTTTGGCGCGGGTTACAGGTCGTACCTTTGGTCTGACCTTTATGAAATTTGTCATGAATATTGATATTGACATGTATATGGGAACGAGTCATTTTTGGGTCATACGGCCAAAAAACATGGCTGCTGGCAGCCATCTTGGATTTCAAAATTCAATCCATTGGCACGGGCTACAGGTTGTACTGTTTGTCTGATCATCATGATATTTATCATGGATGTTAATATTAACATGTAGATGGGAACGAGTCATTTTGGGGTCGTTTGGCTAAAAAACATGTCCGCCAGCAGCCATATTGGATTTTACTCTTTGCATGAATAAATCCTTTGGTGCGGGCTACAGGTCGTAGCTTTGGTCGGAACTTCAAGAAATTTGTCATGTATGTTAACAGTGACATGTAGATGGGAAACGAGTCATTTTGGGGTCGTTCAGCAGAAAAACATGGCCGCCAGCAGCCATCTTGGATTTTACTCTTTGCATGACTAAATCCATTGGCACAGGTCATACCTTTGATCAGATCATTATGAGATTTGTAAAGGCTGTAGATGGGAACAAGTCATTTTGGGGTAATTCGGAAAAAACGTGGCTGCCGGTGGCCATTTTAGAATTTACTCTTTGCATCAATAAATCCTTTGTCACACCATAATCACCACATCCCTGATCCGATCATTATGAAACCTGTTATGAATGTTGATATTGACATGAACATCTAGTCTTACTTAGACATTTCAATTAGCACTTTTCCTATTCCTCCATTTACTGTCGACCATTAAATTATTCCCCTACCTAAGTTGAGCTACAGTGTCATTGACACTTTCATTTAAGTCAATGTGACGTTTTCGAAGCCTTATCAACTTAATCAAGGTGAATCGACACAGATCAAATTTTTTTTTTATTTATTAGTCGAGTTTTTTTCCAAAACTCGACTTATAGATTGGTGGGCGGACGGGCGGCGTGTTTTGCTTATAACTCAACCGTTTAATTTTGGTGTGTGAGTACATATCCATGCACGTAAGCTGCAGACAAAAAATCGGGTTCGTCCGCACATTTATTACAGAGTTATGGCCCTTTGCCATTTTTTACTGATTTTAGGCTCGTTAGCGCAACAACTTCAACAAACGTTATCTGATTCGATTGAAATTTGGGATATAGGTGTCTCCCAAGAATATCTCGGACGAGTTCGAAAACCGGCCTGTTCCGATAAAATTTGATAGAGTTATGGCCCTTAATTAGTCATTTTTTTGCAAATTTTCAGCTCGTTAGCGCGATAATTTAACAAACATCATCCTATTTGATTGAAATTTTGATATATAGGTGTCTCCCAAGAATACCTCGGACGAGTTAGAAAACCGGCCCGGTCCGATAAAATTTGATAGAGTTATGGTCCTTAAGTAGTCATTTTGTACGAATTTTGAGCTCGTTAGCGCGATAACTTCAACATATGTCATCCGATTCAACTAAAATTTGGTATATAAGTCTCTTCCAATAATATCCTGGACGA
This sequence comes from Siphonodentalium dalli, assembly GCA_032622095.1. Classification (NCBI taxonomy): domain Eukaryota; kingdom Metazoa; phylum Mollusca; class Scaphopoda; order Gadilida; family Siphonodentaliidae; genus Siphonodentalium; species Siphonodentalium dalli. The sequence goes on along the minus strand of CP136064.1, from coordinate 145,909,661 downwards.
GTTCGAAAACCAGCCTGGCCCAATAAAATTTGATAGAGTTATGGCCCTTAATTAGTCATTTTTCGTGAATTATTAGCTCGTTAGCGCTATAACTTCAACAAGCGTCCTCCGATTTGTTTAAAATTTGGAATAGACATACTTGCCAAGAATATTTCGGACGAGTTCGAAAACCAGCCTGGCCCGATAAAATTTGATGGAGTTATGGCCCTTAATTAGTCATTTTTCGATTTTACCTATTAATTAGTCTACCGATACAGATGCACACCATTTGGCGGTAGCCACCGGCGGTAAGCCACCGAAAACGAGACACAGCATCTCTGATGCCACCTCTTGTATTTTATTTTTCACAAAGACAAAAAGCCGTTCTGTCCTTTTGTTTTCAATTATATATAGTAATCTAACAGACACTCGAAAGCATGTGTTTGTCAATAAGTAAACAGATTCGAGGTACCTGGCACGTGCAGTGAGTCGACGATTTGCAGTATGTTTTCATATACTTATTCAATCCGTAATTTTTTTCTAAGCATCGTGTAAATGGAACCGGTGGTCTGAAAAAAGTGCACGTGTTCTTAGATACTATTTGTTGCAGAACACCGGTCTTTCAAATTACCGATTGAATGAGTATAAGAAAACATTGATGCCGACGAGTCAAGAGTCTCTACTCGCTAATGGTGAAAAATGTTTTAAGCTCCGTTAATTTGGCGTCCGGAACGATTTTATCGCTGCAGAGTTGTAGCTGAGTATGTTATTTATAGGAAACAGGCGATATATGCCCAGTATTTTGTGTTTAGTGTTTTTATTTGAGATATGTTTGTCGGGCACCTGGTTAAGCCTGCATAACTATATTATATTAGGATACCGATTTATAAACTCGATTAAACCCTTATTTTTGGACATTATGTCCAGTAACTGTGCCTATAGTATATATATAATACACGCCTACGTGGTACCGGTATTAACGAAAACAAATACATAAACAAATTAAATCATGTGTTGCCAGACCAATAGTGAATTACTCAGGTGATGCGCCAATTAGCGACATTATATTTGAGTACCGGTAACGTTCTGATTGGTAGATTCGGTACCGATTGTGACATTTGTGACCGTCACAAATTGACGTAATTGACGCGTTGTTCAAAAACGTCATTTCTACGTTGTAATCGGTATTTTATCGGTTGAAATGACTTCCATAATGCGTTGTCAATCAGAAAAATCGGTGTTTTTGGCCATTTTACCGATTTTAGTTTTGAGATGACCCCTTAGGTGTGGCTTCACCAGGGTGTGAAAATCAATATAAGTCTTCAATCAGAGGGAACATTACCGTTACCGACGGTACATTCTGTGAATGTCATCAATTAGAGGTGGGCCGATAATCGGTATCGGTATCTGGCCGATAACTTTGTTATCGGTAACATATCGGTATCGGCAAAATATCACAAACTTGCCGATATCATCGCCGATATAGAAGACGTTGCCAAAAAACATGGCTGCTGGTTGCCATCTTAGATTTCAAGATTCAATCCATTGGCGCGGGCTACAGGTCGTACTGTTTGTCTGATCATCATGAAATTTGTCATGGATGTTAATAATGACATGTAGATGGGAACGAGTGATTTTGGGGTCGTTCGGCCAAAAAACATGGCCACCAGCAGCTATCTTGGATTTACTCTTTGCATGACTAAATACTTTGGTGCGGGCTACAGGTCGTAGCTTTTGTCAGATGGTCATGAAATTTGTCATGGATGATAACAATGACATGTAGATGGGAACGAGTCGTTTTGGGGTCATTCTGTCTTAAAACATGGCCGCCAGCAGCAATCTTGGATTTTACTCTTTGCATGACTAAATCCTTTCACGCGGGCCATTTTGGATTTCGAAATTCAATCCATTGGCACAGTCTACAGGTCGTACTGTTCGTCTGATCATCATGAAGTTTGTAGGTCGTAGCTTTGGTCAGATCTTCATAAAATTTGTCATGGATGTTAACAATGACACGTAGATGCGAACGAGTCCTTTTGGGGTCAATTGGCCAAAAAACATGGCCACCAGCAGCCATCTTGTATTTTGCTCTTTGCATCACTAAATCCTTTGGCGCAGGTTAGACATTTCAATTAGCACCTTTCCTATTCCTCCATTTACTGTCAACCATTAAATTATTCCCCTGCCTAAGTTGAGCTACAGTGTCATTGACACTTTCATTGTTTACACTCACACTGTAACTTAGAAATAAATTAACCCACCCATTCCATAGTTCCATCATATGACATCAATGAACATTATTAACCCTCTCCGCACATCATATGGTCTTCTGATGTTTTTCATGTGATCATTCTCCTATTCTATGTCCAGGTTGATGGTGATCCACTTTTCTCTTGCATATTTAATGATATTCTGCTGTTTACAGACATTGTATCTTTCAAATGATCAGCTTAGAATAAAGTTAACCATAGATATACTGTATGCAATCCAATGTTATACTCTAATATTTTCAATCTGACCATTCTCATATCTCACCTTTACTTATTTAATAATTCTGCTTTTAAATATTTTATATCCAACCATTATCAATCACATTTAATATCCAGGTCTATACACCCATCACTTGTATAGATGTTCAAGTATTGATCTCTATTTCAATGATCTCATAACTTTTTAATATGTAGCTATCACAACAATATTATGACTCAGGTTCCAATGTAAGAAGTAGATAAATAGAGTTGTTATGTGCTTAACTCTTTCGTTGCCGAGCTAATTTTACACCTAAAAATTGCCAGAGAATTTATGAGAAAACTGATTTTATTGTGGAAAAGTATGATCCAATAATAGTCTTCTTCTTATGAAATAATGTTTCAAATATCAACGACATGTATGTAGGTGATTAGCCAAAGAATTGCGGGTGAATATTTTGCCGAAGAATATTCACGACAATTAAGGGGCATAACTCCTTGTCACCCAAGGGAAATAACTCCAAATAAGGATTTTTTTGCAATAATCCAATTGAAAAATGGCCCACAACCTGCTATATTCAATATTGGTTTTCTGAGACAGTATTCCAACAATGATGATCTGATAAATCTTTCTACTGTCTTTCTCATTTTAAAAACTTGTAAGAGTAAATTAGGGTCTAGTTCTGGTATAGCTGGACCATATGTGAGCAGCTACACAATGCAGGAGCCGATTTAGACATTAGTTGCGACAGTTTACTACGAAAATAGCTAGGTTTTATAATTGAGGAAAATGGCAATTTTGACTGTCAAAAAAACAAAACAAAAATTGTGATATATAATTAAATCTCTAACTACAAGCTTATCATCATTGTGCTATAAATAAAATAAAAAAAATTACACATATGCATGTGGTCTAAACTGTCACGGAGGCACGCTGGGGCCTGTGGGAGTTTATAATCACGCCGTTTGTTTTAATTAATTACGTTTTTACCTTGAAAAATAGGTGATTCATTCAGCAAAAACGGCAATTTTGACTATTAAAAAAACTAATAAAACAATCTAAAGTACACATAATCTTTATTGTAATGTCAGGTTGTCATACTATCATGTTTAAATTAGTTAATGCATTGGTAAAATGCAGATCTTTCATATAAATAATTGTCTAAACATATTTTTCTGAAATTGTCGGCCTTTTTGGATTTCCGACTGCAGATCTTACATTTTGTTTACAAACTTATTTCATTATTTTAATTTTCAAATGTCTTTAAAAGGATTAAAAATCAGATATATACTGCAGAATTTAATTAGAAACAATTAAAACAATAATTTTATTAAACTTGAAAAACTTTTTTATTATTGTCATACAGTTGTGATCAAAATAATTACGGTTACAATTATGGCCTATGTTATCGGCCCTGGCAATTTACCAACCGGACATTTGTGCCGCTAAAAAAAAATTAGGGTACGTAGGTAGGCTTAACTTCTTTTTTTTTTGTTAATATCGGCCCCTGGCAATCAAAGAGTTAATTTCATAACTATTATATCTTTAACAGCTATGGTGCATCTGTCTGACTGTGGTTGGGTTATTTAGCTTTATCACTCTATAACACATACCGGTACATGTATCTATGTTGGAGTTACCCACTTTTCACTTGCATGGATTAACCCATTCCATAGACACATGATATCCGATAGGCAGATATTAAATTATCCCTTTCACCTTGATCCAGGTTCAGTATTAAGGATTTATATAAGCCACCAATTGACCAATATTCATCATCTGATGAAATATCTTATTTTTAAATTCACTCAATTGCATTTGGGCTGCAGAATAATAATGGTGCTGGTATTCTTGAGACTACTTATTGGTCAAATATTTCTCACCGATAACTTTTATAATCTCATCCAGGTTAATCATGACACATAAATTTCTTCACCTGTATAAATTTTGGTATTGATTGAATGGTTTTGAAAATATTTACCCCATATTTAATAATATTCTGCTGTTTACAGACATTGTATCTTGAAATTTAATGTCATATCCATGGTCATATTGTGTTTATGTGAGCAAGTTGCCCAATAAGTCTGATTCCACTTGGGAACTATTAATTAATAGCAAGCTGTGAATTGTTGAAAGTCTTATACTCATGAAAAAATTGGTATACAGATTTATGAAAATAGCTAAGGCCTAAAAAAATAATACCTTTGTTTCCGCTAACGAGCTAAAAAAAATTAGGGTACGTAGGTAGGCTTAACTTCTTTTCTTTTTTGTTAATTTTTTTTTTTTCAGTATCTTTAAAAATAACTGTATATTACTTGTCAATAACCCAAACTATGCACTTCTTAGCCCCAATCAGGTTAACCCAGATGACAGAGGAACTAGAAACTCCAATTCAATCTTATGCTTTAATATATACATATATACTAGTCTATATACTAAGATAGTCTTTGATAATCCTAATATTTCCTATATGGTCTGGCAACAACTGGAGTCAGTCCAGCACCACTGCACTGTTCACATATTGGAGTGACCGTCTTGTGCCGATCTCTTAAGGATGGCTTCACAACACCACCTTCTCCGCATTCAGTGAAGGATCTAGGTATTTTTTGGGGACACCTGTTTTTGGGCAATGATATGCCGAAGGCATAACCTGAAGGCCTGATCGGAGGAATGTTTGGGAAGGGTGACCCCTTTTTTTTTTTGAAAATCCATTGCATTTAGAGCTAATCTAAGGCTCTTTGAGTCAGTATTTTGAATTTTACAGAGAGGTCAATTTTATCAAGTTTCTCAAGCATAACTTTGGAACTTTTTATATATGTATGGATTGGAAATTTTTATAAGTTATTGTCAGATATCTTTTGGTTCTATGGATTATGCTTATCAGAAGCCTTATCCTGCTTGAAATTAGACTTGCCATCATCACTCTAATTCATAAATAGGCTATTTTATAAAATTCAAGTGAGACACATACCGTACATAATATACTACATGTACATGTAATACAGAAATCCTACATGTACATGTAGTACAGAAACATTGTACATGTATTAAGGTAGTAATGACTATATATGGTACTAATCTCTATGTTAATTTTTCATTTGGTATTATGAGATCCCACTTGATAACCAGGTTGATTTTATCAAATTGTTAATGTTCCTGTGCTGTAATTGATTGAAATACTGAAGTCTGAACCTGAACTCAAATTATTTGAAGTTTTCACAGATGAAAGCTAGATAAAGCCAAACATACTTTACAGTATGATTCCAACTGTTAAACTTAAATCTTTTTGTAAACTTAAATTTCTTATGTCAATATATATAAATATATAAATGTTTTGCATCTTGTTATGATATGAATTGGGACCTAAATTAAAAAAAAAAAAAATTTAAATCAAAATTTTGTTTTGTTTTTGCTTTTTTGCAATGGCAATAAAAAGTTTAGGGTCGGCGGTTTAAAATAGGGTCGGTCGGGTTAGCGGAAACAAACGTATTTTTTTTAGGCTAATCACTATTGCCAAGGTATGGGTTAAACATCTGCCGATCGTGATCGGCCTCTCGTTTTATTTTGAATTTAAACGCGACCGAGCAAAGTAAAAGTAGTGCGCAGAGTAGATCCAGGATTGTCTCATTGTCGTAAATGTGTAGGGGCCATAGCCTAGTACAGGATTTTTTCCGTGGGAATCCCCAGATGATCTATGTACTGGGGTAAACAACGACAGGTGCGTGTTGCTTTCACTCAATCAGTACCGATTGTCTTACTGACTGCGGCGTTTACTCTTTCATGCAACAAAAATCGAACGTCAAACTCTCAAGCGGTACCGATTTCACCGATTTTCTTAATTACTGACTGGCGTTCATTCTTGTTCATTGATAGGTAGAATCGGTACGGATTTTACCGTTCATGATGCTCTGATGGTAATTACACTATCTGACTTAGCGATTGTTTTCCGATTCAAAAGGCTTGATTACAATAGGTAAATGGCAATCGGTACCGATTGGAGTTTTGAGATGACCCCTAAACCCAATTCACCAATCCCATCCCATGTCTTTGGACTACTTAGCTATTAATGTGGCTATTTTTTTCTTCTGATGTCTCTTAAATGCCAATGTGCAGATAAAGAAATCTATGGTATCTATTTTTTTTTTAAGTTTCAACAATACACATCACATGCTGTTAACAGTAGACTAGAACATCACTCTACAGATGGTCTGAGGTCATTATAAATGTTATTGGTTTCATAGAGATTCCAGCCTTTAACATAACCTATGTCTGTGATTTTTTGATAGCTCGGCTGTATAATTGATACTAATGGGTCAGCGGTGAGGTGTTGGTAGAATTTGATACATTATTAGTGTAAACTTAAATCGGAATCTCTTAACCAAGTATTCCATGTCCAGTTCACCTTTTCCCATTTAACCCAAGGCTGTGGTGGTGCAGCATTACAGATCCTGCTCCAGTGCATTCTCTTCTATAAATGCGAGTGACAAAAAAATTCCATAATTTGTGTTATGTACATTGTCTATAATAGTACATAACAGTATACTCTGTAATTCAACATCAAAACTCTCATTTATGATTCCGATCAGAGTAATTTACTATCGCCAATGGATGGGTTAACATCTGCCGATCGTAATCGGCCTCTCGTTTTGGTGAGTTATGGACCTTAGTTTATCCCAATTTTTTTTGCCTCAGTTATGGCCTTTTTTCTTCAATTTTCTCTGATTTAAAAAAATATATATATTTGGTTTGGTAACTCCCAACAAATATGTGCGAGATATATTTGATGTCTTTGAATTTCATCACTGTAATTTCATGAAGAGCTTCATTGTTTGAAGGTATACAGCATTGAGATTGATGAGCTAAAGAACGGCAAGTGGGAGCCATTCAGAGGAAAAGATGTCCAGTTAGAGTTTGTCAGGATCGACCCATTCATCAGGATGACCATGCCACACAAAAGTATGTATTCACTATTATTAGCTCGTAAAGTTTGAGCTATTGCCATTGGTTGGTGTCTGTTATCCGTGCATCAACAATTTCCTTTGACACGCCCTACAGGCCACATCCCTTATCCGATCTTCACCAAACTGCTCATGAATGTAGCTTCAGGGTGACCCACTGTCGGATACCCGTTTAGGTTCGGACATTCCAAGATGGCGGCGCCCACTAAAGCAGATAAACGGTGAGTGTATATATTGTCTCCAAACAGCAATCAACGACATCTTTCGGTGATACACCTTGAAACAGTTATGTAGGAATTTGTATGCCCAAAACATTAGTAACACGCCTTTCGCATGACAGGCATGTGAATTGTTGTATTTGGCGTGTCAAGTCATCATAATTTTTCGAAATGTTCGCTCTTTCGTATTTTTCTGGCCCTGGGCTCATGCATCCGCAAAATTTATGGATTGTTGTGAGTAGATTAGGTCACCACACATCTTCGGAATGCAAAACCGGCGATATTTTTATTGTCTAACTCCGAAAAACGTACCTTTAGTCTGATCATCATAAAATTTGTCATGGCTGTTGAAATTGGAATGTAGATGGGAACGAGTCATTTTGGGGTCATTAGGACAAAAAACATGGCTGCCAGCGGCCATCTTTGATTTCAAAATTTAATCCATTACCACGGGCTACAGGTCGTACTGTTCATCTGATCATCATGGCATTTGTTGTGGGTGTTAATATTGACTTGTAGATGGGAACGAGTAATTTTGGGGACATTCGGCCAAAAAACATGGCCGCCGGCAGCCATCTTAGATTTTACTCTTTGTATGACTAAATCCTTTAGCATGGACTACAGGTTGTACCTTTAGTCTGATCATCATAAAATTTGTCATGGCTGTTGAAATTGACATGTAGATGGGAAACAAGTCATTTTGGGGTTATTCGGCATTAAAACATGGCTGCCAGTGGCCATTTTGGATTCTACTCTTTGCATGACTAAAGCTATAAAATGTTTTTGAATTGTTGGAAAACATAGCTGCCAGCAACCATCTTAGATTTTACTTTTATATACATGTATATTAGGGTCCTGCGAATTGGATATTTTGATCGAATCGAATATCGAATCGAATTCACGAAATCGAATCGAATATCGAATCGAATCATATCTGTGTGTTGCATTCTCAATTAGGTATGTTTTGTCAACGATTAGATGATTTGTGAAACGTTCTATGAACTACATGCATGAAGTTCCATCACAACTTATGTGGCGATAAACCGTCGTTTGAGATACTATTAACTTCAATTTATAATTGTCGAGAAAACAAAGCAGATTAAAACGTCCATGTGGCCATCACAATGATTAATATATTACCACTAAACGGATTGTCGGAACTAAAATCACACGAAATTTCTACAGTTTGCATGTACATGCAAAATTCAAATCGGCATTCGGAAACACCCGTTGTGATAAACTTGAAGACGCAACAACAGTCGCAGTGTAGCCTCTTCATGTAGTGGTTGATGCCTCTTTAACAGATTATTCCATAGATGGGTCATTGTCCCAGATGCTTGCGATTTATACACCATGTATGTTGCATTCATCACACGTGTAAGTCCATGCACTGCCTGCAGCTTTATCATGTTTAAAATAAACATGAACGATGGACGACATTTTGTCCATTGTAAAAGAAAGCTCCGAAACTGAAAGTCAACTTCAAAAGAGAACAATGCCAAAATGCACTTTTCGACACCAGAAACACGTGTTGTTTACATTCTCACCCATATTACATAACGCGGAATCGGATAGACGATGTATAACGCTATCGGTTGCTCAGTCTCATAGCTATTATAATTTACTGCGTCGTCGGTCCATTGGCAATCTGCGAGCTTTTGCTACCATTTTAAAGCTAGAATTCAGACGTGTTTAGTCGTCCTATCGTGGCTAATTGTTGGATATACTTATATTTAATAGCATGTACGATGTACAACAAGAATTATAATGTGCATATATACATAATTTTCTGGAATTAAATGCCACAAAACAGCTAAGATCGACGTGTGTACTTGTCCTGAAACAGCCTACTTTTCCGTCATAGTATATTCGAAATTTCGAGTTGGCAATTTCGACTCGAATTCGAATCGAATTTGACTTTCGAATCGAATCTCGAATCGAATATCGAATATTCGCAGGAGCCTAATGTATATATATATCTCTTCATGTTGATGAACTAGTATTAGACATTCAACTTTCCACATTCCTAATCACTCCATCGACAATAACACATTAAATTATTCCCTTTCCAAGTTGAGCTACAGTGTCATTGACACTTTCATTTATGTGTACCCATACCATAGTATGGTACACATAGTGTCGACGTCCGGATTGACCACTCGTCGTTTGTCCATCTCTCTCTCTGTCCGTCCGTAGACACTGTACATGTAATGCTATAACTCAAACATTTTCTATCCAATTGGAACCAAATTTTGTATATGGGTTTCTCAGGCCAAAATACAGATCGAGTTCGAATGTGGGTTTGATCCGAGTTTTTTTTCTACAGAGTTATGGCCCTTTTTTTACTTAGAATTCACACGTTCTGCCATAACTCAAAACAATTTTTATCTGATTGGAACCAAATTTGGTATGTGAGTTTCACAGCCCAAAATACAGATCAAGTTCGAATATGGGTTTGATCCGATTTATTTTAAAGGAGTTATGACCCCTTTTTCGAAGATAAAAATTGGAAACAAAAAAACAATTTTGATTTTTTTAAAAAGAACTTATTATAACTTTTTTGTTAACTTTTATAATAATAATAAAAAAAAATTTAAAAAATGTCATTGACACTTTCATTTGTTTGAATTTTATACCAATAATTAGGTGTGATGTCCTCTTTTGAAAATAAAATATTATTGCAATAGTTGCATGTAATATAATGATATCAATAAATTACCAACATCAAATATCCATAGTATATGAGAGTACGTTTTATAGATGTCATTCCAAGTGAAATATGTTATTAATTGATTGATGACATGTGGTTCAGACCTCTACGGGTGGTTAGATGAAGGTAAAGATAAACAACTGCTCACTGGCTGGTGAATTGTTTAATCCTATCTGTCAAATTGATTAATGGCAGTATGAGACTCTTGCTATAATGTACAAGGAAGCTTCCTCATTCTCTTATCTATTGTTATCTTTGCACACTATTCACTTCTAAGGATTTTGGTATTGACTGATTAATTGATTTTTATGTGTACCCATACGGTGTATGGTACACATAATGCTGACGTCCGGATCAACCATCCGTCGTTCGTCAGTCCGTCTGACACTTGCTATCCGATTCGATTACTGGAGTATCTTTTATCGGATCATGTTCAAATTTCATGTGCATGTTTACAATGACACACCCCTCACCTGTATAGTTTTTGGTATAGATCGATTGATCGGTTTAGAAATTATTAACACTTTGCATCCACACATGGGCATGTGCAATCCGATGCAATAACCAAAGTGTTTTTTTGTCCGATTGTGTTCATATTTGAAATGTAGGTTTATGACGACACACCCCTCGCCTGTATAGTTTTTGGTATCGATCAGTTGATCGATTTAGAAAATAATTAACCCTGCACACAAATTCTATCTGATGCATCTAAGTCAAACAATTTGCTTATGATCTGCCTCATATTTCTTACCTAGGTCTTTGTTAGCACGTTCTTTATCTGTATGGATTTTGGTATTGTTTTGTTAACCCTTTCCACTCTTGTTTTTAAATAGAATTCATCCAAGCTGTGAAGACTTAAATATTTTCATCTGATCAGCACCAAATTTGATACATATGATCCTCACCCAAAATACAAATCAAGTTCAAATTTGATCTGATATATTTTAACAGAGTTATGGCCATTTGTAATTCAAGTAACTAAAATAGCTGTTGTCTGCCAGTGTTGGATTCTAAGAGAAGTTGTCTCACACAGTGCCTCTCTTATTAGTTTTATTTATTTTAGCTGTACACCAGATTGAGTTACTGGTAGATAGCCTTGGTGGGTTGCAGGTGGCTGTCAAGAATATAATTAATGGATGGGTCTCTATTCTGTTCTGTGCAATATTAAGTTAACCCATTTGTTGAAACGGGTTCATTATTAGTTAATGTACACCTACTGTATTCCAAAATTACAAATTGGAATAGTCCATTGTTTATTTGTTGGGATGTTTTACAGACATTTTGTTTATAGACATTTTTGTTTACACTCGCACTGTAACTTAGAAATAAATTAACCCACCCATTCCATAGTTCCATCATATGACATCATTGAACATTATTAACCCTCTCCGCACATCATATGGTCTTCTGATGTTTTTCATGTGATCATTCTCCTATTCTATGTCCAGGTTGATGGTGATCCACTTTTCCCTTGCATATTTAATGATATTCTGCTGTTTATAGACATTGTATCTTTCAAATGATCAGCTTAGAATAAAGTTAACCACAGATATACTGTATGCAATCCAATGTTATGACTCTAATATTTTCAATCGGACCATTCTCATATCTCACCTTTACTTATCTAATAATTCTGCTTTTAAATATTTTATATCCAACCATTATCAATCACATTTAATATCGAGGTCTATACACCCATCACTTGTATAGATGTTCAAGTATTGATTGGTCTCTAATTCAATGATCTCTTAACTTTTTAATATGTAGCTAACACAACAATATTATGACTCAGGTTCCAATGTAAGAAGTAGATAAATAGAGTTGTTATGTGCTTAATTTCATAACTATAATATCTTTAACAGCTATGGTGCATCTGTCTGACTGTGGTTGGGTTATTTAGCTTTATCACTCTATAACACATACATGTATCTGTGTTGGAGTTACCCACTTTTCGCTTGCATGGATTTTGCAATTAAAATTAACCCATTCCATAGACATGATATCCGATAGGCAGATATTAAATTATCCCTTTCACCTTGAACCAGGTTCAGTAAGGATTTCTATAAGCCACCAATTGACCAATATTCATCATCAGATGAAATATCTTATTTTTAAATTCACTCAATTGCATTTGGGCTGCAGAATAATAATGGTGCTGGTATTCTTGAAACTACTTATTGGTCAAATATTTCTCACCGATAACTTTTATAATCTCATCCAGGTTAATCATGACACATAAATTTCTTCACCTGTATAAATTTTGGTATTGATTGAATGGTTTTGAAAATATTTACCCCATATTTAATAATATTCTGCTGTTTGCAGACATTGTGTCTGGAAATTTAATGCCACATCCATGGTCATATTGTGTTTATGTGAGCAAGTTGCCCAATTAGTCTGATTCCACTTGGGAACTATTAATTAATAGCAAGCTTATACTCATGAAAAAATTGGTATACAGATTTATGAAAATAGCTAATCACTATCACCAAGGTATGGGTTAAACATCTGCCGATCGTGATCGGCCTCTCGTTGAAAAATATATTAAAGTGTAACTGACACGAATTAATAAATCTGAACAATATACAATGTAAATGACTCATCTTTCATCCCTCAATGACAATACAGTCGTTGCCAGTCGTGACTACAGCCGAATCGACTACCCGAGACCGATAACTGTAACTATTTAATCAAATATGTTAATAGCATAAACAGTTGGAAGCAAAGTTTGATTCAATGATTGTTTCCCAGTCAAATGTTTCATTTCTAAGAAAGTCACCAGTGAAATAAAGCCAACTTAAATGGGTGATTTGTTGCCTCGCAGCCTTTTATTGTTCTGGTGTCTAATCAAATATGTTAACAAAATTGACAGTTCGAAGCAAACATTGATTCAATGATCATTCCCAGAATCAAATTTTTTTGTTTTTATTTCTAAAAAGTCACCTGTCAACTAAAGCCACCTTATTCAGGGGATGTGTGGCCCACCGTGGCCTTTTATTTAAAGTTGCCATATGAATATCTCACTTAAAAGTATTGGCCTAATGCCTGCCTTTGGGCTTAGAAATCAATGATTGCTTTGGAATCCAGATAAAGATATTATCTAATTGTCCAATCAAATTAAAATTACATGAATCTACTGCGGATTTGGTAGTATTTGGATGATCTGCATTATATTGCGATTCAGTGCCACTTATGAATATTATTTTTCTACAGTTAATAGATTTGAAGCTGCCTTCATGGTACCCGATATATATGGAGTTTTCCAGTTCCGAGTTGACTACAACAGAGTTGGATACACAAAGCTTTTCAGTACAACACAGGTAATTCTAAATTTCTATTATTTCCTGAGAGGGGGGGGGGGGGGGGGGGGGGGGGGGGGGTAACAAAAAGAAATCCTGGAACATATCGGGGTGCTGGTGGTTCTTCAAGACAATCAGTACTTGGTATCTTTTTATGTGTACACATAGTGTCGACATCCGGATTGACCACTCGTCATTTGTCTGTCTGTAAATGCGATAACTCAAAAATGTTCTATCCGATCGGAACAATTTCAAGTTCAAATATGGGTTTCATCCGACTTTTTTTTTTACACAGAGTTATGGCCCTTTTTCAACTTAAAATTCACGCATTCTGCCATAACTCAAAAATTCGTTTATCTGATTGGAACCAAATTTGGTATGCGAGTTTCTCAGCCCAACATACAGATCGAGTTCGAATATGGGTTTGATCTGATTTTTTTTAATGGAGTTATGGCCCTTTGACATAATTCACACATGCTTCGATAAATCAACCATTTTTAGCTCAACTTTACCTTGTAAAGTTTGAGCTATTGCCATGGCTTTGTCGTCCATGTGTGTGATGCGTAACAATTTCCTTTAGCACGGGCTACAGGTCATACCTTTGGTCGGATCATTATAAAATTTGTCATAGCTGTTGACATTGACATGTAGATGGGAATGAGTCATTTTGGGGTCGTTCGGCCAAAAAACATGGCCACCAGCAGCCATTTTGGATTTTACTCTTTGCATGACTAAATCCTTTGGCACGGGCTACATGTCGTACCTTTGGTCGGATCATTGTGAAATTTGTCATGTCTGTTGACAATGACATATAGATGGGAACGAGTCATTTTGGGGTCATTCATTCCTAAAACATGGCCGCCAGTGGCCATCTTGGATTTCATAATCTCATATATATTTTGAAGACCTCTGTTTGTCTGTCTTGTCTGTATGTCCTTTATAGAATCGAAAACGGGTTGACCGATCGAGACCAAACTTCCTATCCAAAGGTAAAATCCCATGGACACCGTCGGCGTCGCGTTTTGGAGAAGCTCAGACCACCCGTTCTCCACTCTGTCACAAAAAACGGCACTGCGGGACCAATGATATGCCGAAGGCATATCCCAAGGGCCGTAGGCCCGAGATGGGCGTAGGTACGGGAGGGGGTTGCCCCTCCCTTATGTGCAGCATTAAAGATACCGCATAAGAAAATGCACTGGCTTACAAGGTCAAGATAAAGGCCAATGTATTATCTCATATATATTTTGAAGTTGTCTGTCATTTATACAAATCTACGATTCTCGACCGATCGGGACGAAACTTGGTACGTTAGGTTGACCAGGCTGTCGACGTTGTCGTATTGGCGAGCCCGTGCGACGCCATCTTCGCGCATGCGCAGACCAGATCTCGGAAACGGGTGGAGCTATCGACTTGAAATTTGTTTTTTGAATAGCCCGGACAACGTCGGGCTCATCGGCTAGTTCAATATATTAGCACAGACTACAGGCCGGAATGTTCGTCTGATCATCATGAAATTTGTCGTGGAAGTTAATATTGACATGTAGATGGGAACGAGTCATTTTGGGGGTCATTCGGCCAAAAAACATGTTTTTGGATTTCAAAATTCAATTCATTAGCACGGGCTACAGGTCGTACTGTTCGTCTGATCATCATGAAATTTGTCATGGATGTTAATCTAGACATGTAGATGGGAACGAGTAATTTTGGGGTCGTTACACATGTAGTATTAACCCATATACTAGTATATTTGTTTTATTTCCAAAGTCTTTATATGTCTATGTGTACTCATAATAGTTGGACACACATGTATTTACTCAAATAGAACATGTGGTGTGTGTTGAATTGCCTGTCTGAGTTACTAGTCAGGCATCCAAATAAATCATGCCACATGTCCTATTCTCACAGGGATGTGCCAACAGGGGAGGGGATGGCGAGTTGTTTGCATATTTTTTCAATGACATTCAATTTTGTTTTCCAAAACCAATTATAAATACCAAAATGAATATAAAATTATAGACCAATATAAATCAAGAGAAGGGCTCCCAGTTACTATATTTATTATTTTATAACACTATATCATGGGGTAGGTTTCGGCTTCTGATGAGGACAAAATTGAACAGTTTCATTAAGCTTAACTGACCGGTATGGTTATCCAAAGCCTTTCATACCCTTCGTATGTTTTATCCTACTATTTTAACATTTAAATTTGAGTATGAACTACCCATATAATTTAGTTCCTGATAACATTCACTTTTCAGATTAAAATAAATCTTCTGATGAATGTTAGTGTAATAAAAAAAATTGGCTTCCAACACATATGGTGCACATATTAAATGTAAAAATCTGAATCTCATATCAGGTTTGCTCAAATTGAGTTGGTTATTCAAGAAGGGGCAGTCCTTGCAGATTTAATACTCTGCCTTCAAATTAATTGAATCAAGAATGTGTATGTATGTCACTGTGGACAATTTAATTTCTAAACTGTGTGTATAGTTCTAACTACTTATTTTGAAGTAATTTTGACAAGTACTGACTGTTGTAGTGCCAGCCTTCCCAGTCCTTATAGTCTGCAGTCATTGACTTCTTGTATTACCTGGACACCCCGCCAAATGAATAATAAACCATTACAATTTATATTTCTTTATAACTGAAGGGAGAATCCATTTAGTCTAGAAAGGGTTTAAAAATGTCTTATCTCAAATTATATGTTAATTAATCTTCTCTCTATTTCAGATATCAGTGCGGCCTCTCCAGCACACAGAATATGACAGATTTATTCCGTCTGCTTACCCATACTATGTCAGCTCATTCTCTATGATGATAGGTGTTTGTCTTTTCAGTTTTGTTTTTTTACATTTTAAAGAAAATCCAAAAGACAAAAAAGACTGATTGTTATTATATTATAGTCTCTTCAAAAAATTCATTTTATGTATTGGAGTGTCTGTGGTAACATTTTTCACTAGTTTCAAAATATTTTGTAAAGACACACAATAATTCAATTTATATATCACACTAACTCCATTCAGTTCGCCTGGAGGTTATCTAAAATGAAAATGCTGCAAACAAAAAAAAGGTCATGCAAAATTTATACATGCAAAATTTGTATAAATTTTGATCTCGCGATAAATAATTATCAGCTGTAAATCAACTGCTAACCTATGCTATGGGTTACATAAGCACAAAACAGGCGAACAAAATATAGGTTACACATAATTTTGAAACCTGGAGGCCTGAACTTGGCCTAGAAATTTGTTGACATAACTGAGAACTTTTGGACATGTAATTCAAATCATTGAGTATTTATTTCAGATATTTAATGTACATCCACATTGGCCATATTGTAGCATCAAATTTCAAAACACATCCTACAGCACAACTGATATTTATCACATAACATAAACGTAATACTATATACTTTTTTTGCTAACATAACTTGCTAATAACTCAATGATTAGATACCCTGATGACGAGTCAAAAGTGTGAAATAATCCTGACGAGCGAGATCTAAATAATAGATCTAAATATTCATGAATGATTAGTCTCTCCAAGTTCAAATAAACATTCATCCCAACACTGTACTGATCCACAGTGCATATTATAATTCCTTGAACTGTGATGGGGTGTGACATGCCCATAGCACCAAAAATGTCAATGTGGGTGTATACTATGATCATTGGCTACATAAATCATACTCATCTTGAGTGAATTGTATGAATGTTAGAAAATTCTTAATAAAATCTGAAAATCTCTTTGGATTAGTCGATTATTCCAGAATTCTGGTTTCACCTATGCTTTTCAATGGTGCTGGCATGTCAGTTTCACCTATGCTTTTCATATGGTGCTGGCATGGCAGATTCACCCAGTCTTTGTTTTGCAGGAATTATTTCTGAACTCATTATAACTCCATGCAAATTTGATGACAATCATATTAAAGTTTTAACCCTTCTGTGACTGGACCTTCCTGAAATTAGACGAAAAACTCTGCCAATACATTCTCTTTATATATACAGGCGAGTCGCCCACACACACACACACATACATACACCCATTAGAGGACTGTGACTCAAGACCTTCCTCCGAGGACATGCCTTTACATATGGTTTATCTAACTGAAAGTTCGTGCCAGTGTAGAAAATTGCTAGCCAATTCCTTTGGCGATTTTATTTTCTCGATTCTCCTACTGTTCGAGGACGTAGTGTGAATAGTTGGAGGACATAGTGTGACTAAGTCGGAGGTGCTGTGTTGCAGTTAGAGGGTGCTGTGTTCAATAGTTAGAGGACATTGTGTAATCTATAGAGGACGTTGTGTTAACAGGAAGAGGACGTAGTTTGAATGGTTAGACACTGTGTTAACAAAATGAGGACATTGCATGTGTTAAAGGTTAGATGGCCGTGTCAGTGTTGAACAGCTAGGGGATGTGGGGGTCAACTATGAGATCACATTTATAATAAACTGTTTAACCCTTTCATATAAACGGGATCTGCGCTGGTGCAGCATAAAAAGTATGTGCAAGGCAGCCAGTGTATTATCTTATATATGTGAGACTTCCATGGTGAGCATATATAAGGGAATGCACTGGCTTACAGGGTCGAGGTAAATTTAGGCCAATGCATTCTCTTATATATGTGAGACTTCCATGGGGAGTATTGTATATATAAGAGAATGCACTGGCTTACAATGTCAATATTGTTAGGCCAATGCATTCTCTTATATATGTGAGCCTCGCATAATATCAGGATTCCCAGACAGAAGACATGTTGATATAAAATTTATGTCCAAGAGCATAATTTTTACAAGGAATTACAAATATCCCAAGGGCTTACATAAGCCTATAGCAGTTTGAGAGACAGCCTCTAGCCAATAATGGGCCAAATAGGTCGTTATAGGCAGCCAAGTATTCAAAACAAAATCTGTTTCTCATATAATAAGCAACACGCATCATTTAAATTCAACTGATCCATCTTGAGGTGATCCGAATAATTTCTGTGAAATTGCAGAATGATCAGCTTATAAATGTGGGCTGTTATGTGTGCAGATGAATATAAGTGTAAACTCCATGATGACCACTACAGGCCAAATTTTTAATTAAAAAGGAGAAAATGTTGATAACAACCATCTAGAGGTCACCCCAAAATTCATGTGGAATTTGGATGAGGCCTGCCAAAGAAATTTGAAACTTACGCTGTGCTGTGTGGACAATGGATGAATGGCCGTGACAATTTTAGCTTGATAACCCATTAACAGTTTGATATTCAATTTAATCTTGATTTCGTTTTCTAAGAACAAAATGGCAGCAACATGAATGAATCAACAGAATGAATCAACAGTGAATTATGAGAACAAAAATATGATGAACTTCTCTTAATATTGACTTCTTAAAAGACCAATTATTGTTCAGTGTGGAACATCTGCCTATCTACATGTATACCTATAGTTGTAAATGTCTGCTTGTCTATCTGTCTGTATTCCATAGAAATTTACAAGGGGCCTTCTAGATGACTCAAAGGGTTCTAACAGGGGTAACTTTTCACGAGAAAGATAATGGTCAAAGTTATAAATTCCTACAGTGACACTATCTGGGTCGGGGACGAGGGAGCCAGGACACGCTACAGATACGTCTCTCCACAAAAATTGTACAATAATAGATTTCGTGTAAATTGTCATTTTTTGCGTAAAATGGACTCTAGAGAAGTCCTTCCACATTATTTGTAGGATATTTGCAGACAGTGTGACCGCTGGTAATGATAAACCACCCACGCAGTCAAATTTGGCAAAAGTAGGTCCTCACGGACTTCAATACCTCTGTGAACAGCAGTATTGCTATTATATATGTCCCGATATTAGGGCCCAGGACACAACACTCGCAGAAACCAAGAACATGATAGGTATGCATGTTTAACCCTAAGCAGCCGTATTTCTTGAGCACGAGGTCAGCACGAGTCCCGAAATATTCGTTGTGATTTCATATAAATCGTCAGTTTTACCTAATTTCGAGGTGACAGGACACTTTATAGAGATGTCTCTCCACGTTAGTTGAATGATATTTGTAAACAGGGTGACCGCTGGTAATGGAAAACCACCCCACGCATTTGAAATTTGTGAAAAGTAGGTCATCACAGACTTTAATACTTCTATGTACAAACCGAACATTATAATTTCGAGGTGACAGGACACTTTATAGAGATGTCTCTCCATGTTAGTTGAAGGATATTTGTAAACAGGGGTGACCGCTGGTAATGGAAAACCACCCCACGCATTTGAAATTTGCGAAAAGTAGGTCATCACAGACATTAATACTTCTATGTACAAACCGAACATTATCGCTATTATGGCCCGATTTAGGGCTCCAGGACACTCCACACGCATAACCCACGAACGTGATACGTATGTCTTTGTGGTCACCATATCAGTCCTAATTACAATTTAACCCACGCAGCCGGATTTCTAGAGCACGAGGTCAGCACGAGTCCCGACATATTCATCGTGATTTCATATAAATTGTAATTTTTACCTAATTTTGAGGTGCCAGGACACTATAGAGATGTCCATCCACATTAGTTGATGCATATGTGTAGACAGTGTGACCGCTGGTAATGGAAAACCACCCCACGCAGTTGAAATTTGGGAAAAGTAGGTCACCACGGACTTCAATACTTCTATGTACAAACCGAACATTATCGCTATTATGGCCCGATTTAGGGCTCCAGGACACTCCACACGCAAAACACACGAACGTGATACGTATGTCATTGTGGTCACCATATCAGTCCTAATTACAATTTAACCCACGCAGCCGGATTTTTTTAGCACGAGGTCAGCACGAGTCCAGACATATTCGTCGTGATTTCATATAATTTGTCATTTTTACCTAATTTCGAGGTGCCAGGACACTCTATAGAGATGTCCATCCACATTAGTTGATGCATATGTGTAGACAGTGTGACCGCTGGTAATGGAAAACCACCCCACGCATTTGAAATTTGGGAAAAGTAGGTCATCACGGACTTCCATACTTCTATGTACAAACCGAACATTATCACTATTATGGCCCGATTTAGGGACCCAGAACACTCCACACGCATAACCCATGAACATCATAGTTATGTCATTGTGGTCAACACATCAGGCCTAATTGCAATTTAAACCCACGCAGCCGGATTTCTTGAGCATGAGGTCAGCCCGAGTCCCGACATATTCGTCGTGATTTCATATAAATTGTCATTTTTACCTAATTTCGAGGTGCCAGGACACTCTATAGGGATGTCCCTCCACATTATTTGATTCATATTTGAAGAAAGTGTCACCGCTGGTATTGGAAAACCACACCACGCAGTTGAAATTTGGCAAAAGTAGGTCATCACGGACTTCAATACTTCTATGTACAAACCGAACATTATCGCTATTATGGCCCGATTTAGGGCTCCAGGACAGTACACACGCATGACCCATTAACATGATAGGTATGCCTTTGTGGTCAACACATCAGTCCTAATTACAATTTAACCCCACGCAACAGGATTTCTCGAGCATGAGGTCAGCCCGAGTCCCGACATATTCGTCGTGATTTCATATAAATTGTCATTTTTGCCTAATTTCGAGGTGCCATGACACTCTATATAGATGTCCTATCACATTAGTTGATGCATATATATAGAGAACGTGACTGCTGGTAATGGAAAATCACCCCACGCAGTTGAAATTGAGGAAAAGTAGGTCATCACGGACTTGAATACTTCTGTGTACAAACCGAACATTATCGCTATTATGGCCCGATTTAGGGCTCCAGGACAGTACACACGCATGACCCATTAACATGATAGGTATGCATTTGTCGTCAACACATCAGTCCTAATTACAATTTAACCCTGCGCAACCGGATTTCTCGAGGATGAGGTCAGCCCGAGTCCCGACATATTCGTCGTGATTTCATATAAATTGTCATTTTTACCTAATTTCGAGGTGCCAGGACACTATATAGAGATGTCTCATCACATTAGTTGATGCATATATATAGAGAATGTGACCGCTGGTAATGGAAAATCACCCCACGAATTTGAAATTTGGGGAAAAGTAGGTCATCACGGACTTTAATACGTCTATGTACAAACCGAACATTATCGCTATTATGGCCCGATTTAGGGATCAAGGACAGTACACACGCATGACCCATTAACATGATCGGTATGTCTTTGTGGTCACCACATCAGTCCTAATTACAATTTAACCCCGCGCAACCGGATTTCTCGAGCATGAGGTCAGCCCGAGTCCCGACATATTCGTCGTGATTTCATATAAATTGTCATTTTTTACCTAATTTCGAGGGTTCAGGACACTCTATAGAGATGTCTCATCACATTAGTTGATGCCTATATATAGAGAATGTGACCGCTGGTAATGGAAAACCTCCCCACGCATTTGAAATTTGGGAAAAGTAGGTCATCACGGACTTTAATACTTCTTTGTACAAACCGAACATTATCGATATTATGGCCCGATTTAGGGCTCCAGGACACTCCACACGCATAACACACGAACGTGATTGGTATGTCACTGTGGTCACCATATCAGTCCTAATTACAATTTAACCCACGCAGTCGGATTTCTTGACCACGAAGTCAGCACAAGTCCCGACATATTCGTCGTGATTTCATATAAATTGTCATTTTTACCTAATTTCGAGGTGCCAGGACACTCTATAGAGATGTCTCATCACATTAGTTGATGCATATATATAGAGAATGTGACCGCTGGTAATGGAAAACCTCCCCACGCATTTGAAATTTGGGAAAAGTAGGTCATCACGGACTTTAATACTTCTATGTACAAACCGAACATTATCGCTATTATGGCCCGATTTAGGGCTCCAGGGCACTTCACACGCATAACCCACGAACGTACTAGGTATGTCATTGTGGTCACCATATCAGTCCTAATTACAATTTAACCCCACGCAATCGGATTTCTTGAGCACGAGGTCAGCACGAGTCCCGACATATTCATCGTGATTTCATATAAATTGTCATTTTTACCTAATTTCGAGGTGCCAGGACACTCTATAGAGATGTCTCTCGACATTAGTTGATTCATATTTGTAGAAAGTGTGACCGCTGGTAATGGAAAACCACCCCACGCAGTTGAAATTTGGCAAAAGTAGGTCATCGCGGACTTCAATACTTCTATGTACAAACCCAACATTATCGCTATTATGGCCCGATTTAGGGCTCCAGGACAGTACACACGCATGACCCATTAACATGATAGGTATGCATTTGTCGTCAACACATCAGTCCTAATTACAATTTAACCCTGCGCAACCGGATTTCTCGAGAATGAGGTCAGCCCGAGTCCCGACATATTCGTCGTGATTTTCATATAAATTGTCATTTTTACCTAATTTCGAGGTGCCAGGACACTATATAGAGATGTCTCATCACATTAGTTGATGCATATATATAGAGAATGTGACCGCTGGTAATGGAAAATCACCCCACGAATTTGAAATTTGGGAAAAGTAGGTCATCACGGACTTTAATACGTCTATGTACAAACCGAACATTATCGCTATTATGGCCCGATTTAGGGATCAAGGACAGTACTAGTACACACGCATGACCCATTAACATGATCGGTATGTCTTTGTGGTCACCACATCAGTCCTAATTACAATTTAACCCCGCGCAACCGGATTTCTCGAGCATGAGGTCAGCCCGAGTCCCGACATATTCGTCGTGATTTTCATATAAATTGTCATTTTTACCTAATTTCGAGGTGCCAGGACACTCTATAGAGATGTCTCATCACATTAGTTGATGCATATATATAGAGAATGTGACCGCTGGTAATGGAAAACCTCCCCACGCATTTGAAATTTGGGAAAAGTAGGTCATCACGGACTTTAATACTTCTTTGTACAAACCGAACATTATCGATATTATGGCCCGATTTAGGGCTCCAGGACACTCCACACGCATAACACACGAACGTGATTGGTATGTCACTGTGGTCACCATATCAGTCCTAATTACAATTTAACCCACGCAGTCGGATTTCTTGACCACGAAGTCAGCACAAGTCCCGACATATTCGTCGTGATTTCATATAAATTGTCATTTTTACCTAATTTCGAGGTGCCAGGACACTCTATAGAGATGTCTCATCACATTAGTTGATGCATATATATAGAGAATGTGACCGCTGGTAATGGAAAACCTCCCCACGCATTTGAAATTTGGGAAAAGTAGGTCATCACGGACTTTAATACTTCTATGTACAAACCGACCATTATCGATATTATGGCCCGATTTAGGGCTCCAGGACACCCCACACGCATAACACACGAACGTGATTGGTATGTCACTGTGGTCACCATATCAGTCCTAATTACAATTTAACCCAGCAGTCGGATTTCTTGACCACGAGGTCAGCACAAGTCCCGACATATTCGTCGTGATTTCATATAAATTGTCATATTTACCTGATTTCGAGGTGCCAGGACACTCTATAGAGATGTCGCTCCATATTAGTTGATGCATATGTGTATGGAGTGTGACCGCTGGTAATGGAAAACCACCCCACACATTTGAAATTTGTGAAAAGTAGGTCATCACGGACTTCAATACTTCTATGTACAAACCGAACATTATCGCTATTATTGCCCGATTTAGGGTTCCAGGTAAGTACACACGCATGACCCATTGACATGATAGGTATGCCTTTGTCGTCAACACATCAGTCCTAATTACAATTTAACCCCGCGCAACCGGATTTCTCTAGCATGAGGTCAGCCCGAGTCCCGACATATTCGTCGTGATTTCATATAAATTGTCATCTTTACATAATTTCGAGGGGCCAGGACACTCTATAGAGATGTCTCATCACATTAGTTGATGCATATATATAAAGAATGTGACCGCTGGTAATGGAAAACCACCCCACGCATTTGAAATTGAGGAAAAGTAGGTCATCACGGACTTTAATACTTCTGTGTACAAACCGAACATTATCGATATTATGGCCCGATTTAGGGCTCCATGACACCCCACACGCATAACACATGAACGTGATCGGTATGTCATTGTGGTCACCATATCAGTCCTAATTACAATTTAACCCCACGCAGTCGGATTTCTTGACCACGAAGTCAGCACAAGTCCGACATATTCGTCGTGATTTCATATAAATTGTCATTTTTACCTAATTTCGAGGTGCCAGGACACTCTATAGAGATGTCTCATCACATTAGTTGATGCATATATATAGAGAATGTGACCGCTGGTAATGGAAAACCTCCCCACGCATTTGAAATTTGGGAAAAGTAGGTCATCACGGACTTTAATACTTCTATGTACAAACCGAACATTATCGCTATTATGGCCCGATTTAGGGCTCCAGGGCACTTCACACGCATAACCCACGAACGTACTAGGTATGTCATTGTGGTCACCATATCAGTCCTAATTACAATTTAACCCCACGCAATCGGATTTCTTGAGCACGAGGTCAGCACGAGTCCCGACATATTCATCGTGATTTCATATAAATTGTCATTTTTACCTAATTTCGAGGTGCCAGGACACTCTATAGAGATGTCTCTCGACATTAGTTGATTCATATTTGTAGAAAGTGTGACCGCTGGTAATGGAAAACCACCCACGCAGTTGAAATTTGGCAAAAGTAGGTCATCGCGGACTTCAATACTTCTATGTACAAACCCAACATTATCGCTATTATGGCCCGATTTAGGGCTCCAGGACAGTACACACGCATGACCCATTAACATGATAGGTATGCATTTGTCGTCAACACATCAGTCCTAATTACAATTTAACCCTGCGCAACCGGATTTCTCGAGGATGAGGTCAGCCCGAGTCCCGACATATTCGTCGTGATTTTCATATAAATTGTCATTTTTACCTAATTTCGAGGTGCCAGGACACTATATAGAGATGTCTCATCACATTAGTTGATGCATATATATAGAGAATGTGACCGCTGGTAATGGAAAATCACCCCACGAATTTGAAATTTGGGAAAAGTATTGGGAAAAGTAGGTCATCACGGACTTTAATACGTCTATGTACAAACCGAACATTATCGCTATTATGGCCCGATTTAGGGATCAAGGACAGTACACACGCATGACCCATTAACATGATCGGTATGTCTTTGTGGTCACCACATCAGTCCTAATTACAATTTAACCCCGCGCAACCGGATTTCTCGAGCATGAGGTCAGCCCGAGTCCCGACATATTCGTCGTGATTTCATATAAATTGTCATTTTTTACCTAATTTCGAGGGGCCAGGACACTCTATAGAGATGTCTCATCACATTAGTTGATGCCTATATATAGAGAATGTGACCGCTGGTAATGGAAAAACCTCCCCACGCATTTGAAATTTGGGAAAAGTAGGTCATCACGGACTTTAATACTTCTTTGTACAAACCGAACATTATCGATATTATGGGCCCGATTTAGGGCTCCAGGACACTCCACACGCATAACACACGAACGTGATTGGTATGTCACTGTGGTCACCATATCAGTCCTAATTACAATTTAACCCACGCAGTCGGATTTCTTGACCACGAAGTCAGCACAAGTCCCGACATATTCGTCGTGATTTCATATAAATTGTCATTTTTTACCTAATTCTCGAGGGTGCCAGGACACTCTATAGAGATGTCTCATCACATTAGTTGATGCATATATATAGAGAATGTGACCGCTGGTAATGGAAAACCTCCCCACGCATTTGAAATTTGGGAAAAGTAGGTCATCACGGACTTTAATACTTCTATGTACAAACCGAACATTATCGATATTATGGCCCGATTTAGGGGCTCCAGGACACTCCACACGCATAACCCACGAACGTGATAGGTATGTCATTGTGGTCACCATATCAGTCCTAATTACAATTTACCAGCACGCAGCCGGATTTCTTGAGCATGAGGTCAGCCCGAGTCCCGACATATTCGTCGTGATTTCATACAAATTGTCATTTTTACCTAATTTCGAGGGTGCCAGGACACTATATAGAGATGTCTCATCACATTAGTTGATGCATATATATAGAGAATGTGACCGCTGGTAATGGAAAACCACCCCACGAATTTTGAAATTTGTGAAAAGTAGGTCATCACGGACTTTAATACTTCTATGTACAAACCGACCATTATCGATATTATGGCCCGATTTAGGGCTCCAGGACACCCCACACGCATAACACACGAACGTGATTGGTATGTCACTGTGGTCACCATATCAGTCCTAATTACAATTTAACCCAGCAGTCGGATTTCTTGACCACGAGGTCAGCACAAGTCCCGACATATTCGTCGTGATTTCATATAAATTGTCATATTTACCTGATTTCGAGGGTGCCAGGACACTCTATAGAGATGTCGCTCCATATTAGTTGATGCATATGTGTATGGAGTGTGACCGCTGGTAATGGAAAACCACCCCACACATTTGAAATTTGTGAAAAGTAGGTCATCACGGACTTCAATACTTCTATGTACAAACCGAACATTATCGCTATTATTGCCCGATTTAGGGTTCCAGGTAAGTACACACGCATGACCCATTGACATGATAGGTATGCCTTTGTCGTCAACACATCAGTCCTAATTACAATTTAACCCCGCGCAACCGGATTTCTCTAGCATGAGGTCAGCCCGAGTCCCGACATATTCGTCGTGATTTCATATAAATTGTCATCTTTACATAATTTCGAGGGGCCAGGACACTCTATAGAGATGTCTCATCACATTAGTTGATGCATATATATAAAGAATGTGACCGCTGGTAATGGAAAACCACCCCACGCATTTGAAATTGAGGAAAAGTAGGTCATCACGGACTTTAATACTTCTGTGTACAAACCGAACATTATCGATATTATGGCCCGATTTAGGGCTCCATGACACCCCACACGCATAACACATAAACGTGATCGGTATGTCATTGTGGTCACCATATCAGTCCTAATTACAATTTAACCCCACGCAGCCGGATTTCTTGACCACGAGGTCAGCACAAGTCCCGACATATTCGTCGTGATTTCATATAAATTGTCATATTTACCTGATTTCGAGGTGCCAGGACACTCTATAGACATGTCGCTCCATATTAGTTGATGCATATGTGTATGGAGTGTGACCGCTGGTAATGGAAAACCTCCCCATGCATTTTAAATTTAGGAAAAGTAGGTCATCACGGACTTTAATACTTCTGTGTACAACCCGAACATTATCGCTATTATGGCCAGGGGCGGCGGAAGCTACACAAAAGTGGGGGGCACCATTTAAAAAAAAATATATACTACATGTATGAATTGAAAACTGTTCCAATGTGCGTCAGCGCAAAGATTGTTTAGTATGTTATTATTATATATGCTGGATAGCGTCACTAAATTCATTGAACCACTCCACCATTCTGACACTCTTAACACTTTACCCAACAAAACGGCCCTGTACCAATGCATTCTCTTATATATGCGAGAAGGCTGCTCTATTAGATCAAAAGGTTCTTATTCCACGACACCACAAACATCTCGTATTTTAATAACATACTAAAATATGAAGGTAGAAAATAAGAAAGAGTTTTAATGATGCTACTCTGCTACTCACTTATTTGTGCAGCCAATGTGTGAAAGCTGAAGAGGACCGATGACTTTGATACAGCCTTCTAAAACCTGCATCCTTTGTCATAAATGTTCTGATGAAATTAGTATACACTATACTGTTACTGTATAATCCAATTCACTCCACATACGACAACCGTTGATATCAAAGAAACAATAATCACAAGTAACTTTGAATATTAAATAACACTATAATATATATATGTACACAGTAAACTTCGTGTGGAAAATAATTATTATAACTCTTCTTATTTCTCGGTAATAACGAATTAGTTGAGTTGATAAAAATCATAGTCAAATTATTCCAATGAATACTCAGCATCAACTGATATTGTATATAGCAAGTGATCTCATATCAGGAGTTTGACCACCTTGGCATGAAATTGCATACCTGCCAAGCCACAGGTTTGCACTTTTATTGAAGACACTCAAATGTAAACCTTTGATTTGTACAATGAATGTGATTTTAATTAGACAAGTTGCTGCCTCCAAGACATGGCTATGGTGGTGCCCCCAGAAGACCTGAGCTCTACAAAGAACTCAAAGTATGTAGTTAAATTCCCAGAGGACATGTGCAATTACCCAGACACTGTATCAATACTGACCAAGGGATTAACTATCTATCTTGCTAGCCATAGCCATAGTGGCATAACTGATAAGATCAAACACATTTGTCTACTAATGGAATGTTTTCTTGGAATCAAAAATTATTTTCTCCAATGTATTTAGTATTGGAAGATTATGTACCCATAATTGGGGGAAAAAGTGGGGGGGGCACGTGCCCCCCTGAGCCGTAATTTCGCTAAAATCCGGATTGAGAATCCAAAGCCGATTACGGGGGGCGGAGCTAATTTCGGATTCTAGGTCAGATTTTGAAATCCACGTGGTCTCCGAAACTCTCCCCCCAGCGTCAAACATGGCTCATGTATTTGACACAAGTATCATTTGTATCTTATATTTATAAAAGTGCATGTTTGTTGTGAAAGTCATGCTGTTTCTTCTATGTGTGTATACACGGCACATAATTTGCTGCCAATCCGACTTAATCGCATCTTTTTTTCAAGTCAAAGTGTGTTTATTGATGATGGCAAGCATATCTAAACATGACAGCTCTAGGCTGAATCAAATTCCGAAGATGTTGTGAAGAACACACGGAACTTGTCAGTTGAACAGGGACGTGACGACAGGGGTTGATTGGGTGTCTCGACCCCCACCCCGAACTTTGGTACAATTTGCTAAGCTGTGCAGTCATGCATACGTGAGGAAAATCAGGATTATTTTGACTAACTGTTTCAAATAATGATACGTACAAGCCAACAAACGCAACAAACAAACCCGATTTTAAATAAATACATATACAAACTTATGACTAACTCGAGAGAGGGGGTGTCCAGTGATCTGTATATATGTTCAACTTGTTTTGGTAGTCATGTTGCTTTGCCATTACTAATTATTTATTTTTTCAGTGTAATAACATATGGGAGAGGGGGTACCCTTAAGTGAGTCAGTACTTGTCCCCCAATTCCTTTGTATGTATAAACAAATGTATGTGTTATATATCATGTGTTATCTAAATTTGACATATATTTGAAATAAATATATCTAAACTAAACTTTGGTACATTCCAGCAGTCGGAAATTTCATGCATGACACAACATTAGTTGGACATTAATTTGACACCATATATAGGTTGGCATTGTTCTCATTGTTTGATTTTTTTCAACCAGTAAAAGTTGGTCATTTTCCAATCTTAGTGTTTGTCAGATTGGATATTTCCAAGGAGAGCAAATTGAATTCTGCGAACCTGTGAGATTGATGTTTGGTTCAATGGGGGGGGGGGGGGGGGGGGTGCAGTTGGCCGGAAATTTGAGGAAACTTCTAGCCACGTCCCTAGAACATGTGTTGTGTCTGTTGTCTATACAGAGACTATTGCGCAAAACGACTGCATTTAACGAAACAAAACATGTTAAAATTGCTATAACTTTAAGACTAGATGATAGTACATACGTGTATCTGATAATCCATCGATACCATATAATCCTACTATTTCTTGAATAAGAAGAAACATTATAATAACGAACACAGCAGAAGACATATCCATGCAGGTTCATATGAATTCGGTCAATGGTGACGTATCCGCCGAATTCGAAATCGACATGCGTTCGGGCGGTATTTTAAGGATGGAATTATGAAATGGACATATGAAAGTGACAATCAACAATGATTTGCCATCAACCGAAGTGCTCCCCCAGCGTTACTATCAATAGCGTTATTATTTGGCTAATTTCAGTAATATTCTCCCAGTTTACATTCAATAAAACAAATTTGTCTCCGCATTTAAAATTCTTTGATATAGATCGTTTATATTCTGCAATAATTTGTACACAAGAGACGGATTCTTATGTTTTATTGTGTTTTTAAACTCTGAGGTGGCGGAATCTCGGTTTGTTTACATTACGAACATTTGAGTCCGTAATCGGAATCCGAATCCAAATCGGATTACCACGAAATTAGGATTACGGTCTGTTCGTTTACTGATTCTGCAAATTTGTGGTCTGTTCTTTTGCCGAACCAAGTCGTACGGGGACCAATCTGTAATCTGGATCCAGAATCTGAAACGGATTTTAGCGAAATAACGCCTCTGTGCCCCCCCCCGGCTCCGCCGCCCCTGATTATGGCCCGATTTAGGGCCCAGGACACTCCACACGCATTACCCACGAACGTGATAGATATGTCATTGTGGTCACCATATCAGTCATAATTACAGTTTAACCCCATGCAGCCGTATTACTAGAGCACGAGGTCAGCACGAGTCCCGACATATTCATCGTGATTTCATATAAATTGTCATTTTTACCTAATTGCGAGGTGCCAGGACACTCTATAGAGATGTCCCTCCACATTAGTTTATGCATATGTGTAGACAGTGTGACCGCTGGTATTGGAAAACACCCCACGCAGTTGAAATTTGGCAAAAGTAGGTCATCACGGACTTGAATACTTATATGTACAAACCGAACATTATTACTATTTTGGCCCGATTTAGGGCTCCAGGACACTCCACACGAACGTGATAGGTATGTCATTGTGGTCACCATATCAGTCATAATTACAATTTACCCGCACGCAGCCGGATTTCATGAGCATGAGGTGAGCCCGAGTCCCGACATATTCGTCGTGATTTCATATAAATTGTCATTTTTAGCTCAACTTACTTTTGTAAGTATGAGCTATTGCCATGGTTTGTCGTCCGTGTGTGCGTGTGTCCGTCAACAATTTCGTTTGGCGCGGGCTACAGGTCGTACCTTTGGTCTGATTTTTATGAAATTTGTCAAGAATGTTGACATTGACATGTAGATGGGAATGAATCATTTTGGGGTCATTCGGCCAAAAAAACATGGCCGCTGGCAGCCATCTTGGATTTCAAGATTCAATCAATTGTGCGGGCTACAGGTCGTACTGTTCGTCTGATCATCATGAAATTTTTGATGGATGTTAATAATGATATGTAGATGGGAACGAGTGATTTTGGGGTCGTTCGGCCAAAAAACATGGCCGCCAGCAGCCATCTTCGATTTTACTCTTTGCATGACTAAATCCTTTGGCGCGGCCTACAGGTCGTACCTTGGTCTAATCTTTATGAAATTTGTCAGGAATGTTGACATTGACATGTAGATGGGAATGAGTCATTTTGGGATCATTCGGCCAAAAAACATGGCGGCTGGCAGCCATCTTGGATTTCAAGTTTCAATCCATTGGCGCGGGCTACAGGTCGTACTGTTTGTCTGATCATCATGAAATTTGTTATGGATGTTAATAATGACATGTAGACGGGAACGAGTGATTTTGGGGTCGTTCGGCCAAAAAACATGGCTGCCAGCAGCCATCTTGGATTTTACTCTTTGCATGACTAAATCCTTTGGCGCGGGCTACAGGTCGTTGCGTTGGTCGGAAGTTTATGAAATTTGTCAAGGATGTTAAAACTGACATGTAGATGGGAACGAGTGATTTTGGAGTCGTTCGGCCAAAAAACATGGCCGCCAGCAGCCATCTTGGATTTTACTCTTTGCATGACTAAATCCTTTTGCGCGGGCTACAGGTACATTGGTCTAATCTTTATGAAATTTGTCAGGAATGTTGACATTGACATGTAGATGGGAATGAATCATTTTGGGGTCATTCGGCCAAAAAACATGCCCGCTGGCAGCCATCTTGGATTTCAAGATTCAATCCATTGGCGCGGGCTACAGGTCGTACTGTTCGTCTGATCATCATGAAATTTGTCATGTATGTTAATAATGACATGTAGATGGGAACGAGTGATTTTGGGGTCGTTCGTCCAAAAAACATGGCCGCCAGCAGCTATCTTGGATTTTACTCTTTGCATGACTAAATCCTTTGGTGCGGGCTACAGGTCGTAGCTTTGGTCAGATGGTCATGAAATTTGTCATGGATGATAACAATGACATGTAGATGGGAACGAGTCGTTTTGGGGTCATTCTGTCCAAAAATATGGCCGACAGCAGCCATCTTGGATTTTACTCTTTGCATGACTAAATCCTTTCGCGCGGGCCATTTTGGATTTCAAAATTAAATCCATTGGCGCGGTCTACAGGTCGTACCTTGGTCTAATCTTTATGAAATTTGTCAGGAATGTTGACATTGACATGTAGATGGGAATGAGTCATTTTGGGATCATTCGGCTAAAAAACATGGCGGCTGGCAGCCATCTTGGATTTCAAGTTTCAATCCATTGGCGCGGGCTACAGGTCGTACTGTTTGTCTGATCATCATGAAATTTGTTATGGATGTTAATAATGACATGTAGACGGGAACGAGTGATTTTGGGGTCGTTCGGCTAAAAAACATGGCTGCCAGCAGCCATCTTGGATTTTACTCTTTGCATGACTAAATCCTTTGGCGCGGGCTACAGGTCGTTGCGTTGGTCGGAAGTTTATGAAATTTGTCAAGGATGTTAAAACTGACATGTAGATGGGAACGAGTGATTTTGGAGTCGTTCGGCCAAAAAACATGGCCGCCAGCAGCCATCTTGGATTTTACTCTTTGCATGACTAAATCCTTTTGCGCGGGCTACAGGTACATTGGTCTAATCTTTATGAAATTTGTCAGGAATGTTGACATTGACATGTAGATGGGAATGAATCATTTTGGGGTCATTCGGCCAAAAAACATGCCCGCTGGCAGCCATCTTGGATTTCAAGATTCAATCCATTGGCGCGGGCTACAGGTCGTACTATTCGTCTGATCATCATGAAATTTGTCATGTATGTTAATAATGACATGTAGATGGGAACGAGTGATTTTGGGGTCGTTCGTCCAAAAAACATGGCCGCCAGCAGCTATCTTGGATTTTACTCTTTGCATGACTAAATCCTTTGGTGCGGGCTACAGGTCGTAGCTTTGGTCAGATGGTCATGAAATTTGTCATGGATGATAACAATGACATGTAGATGGGAACGAGTCGTTTTGGGGTCATTCTGTCCAAAAATATGGCCGCCAGCAGCCATCTTGGATTTTACTCTTTGCATGACTAAATCCTTTCGCGCGGGCCATTTTGGATTTCAAAATTCAATCCATTGGCGCGGTCTACAGGTCGTACTGTTCATCATGAAGTTTGTAGGTCGTAGCTTTGGTCAGATCTTCATAAAATTTGTCATGGATGTTAACAATGACAGTCACACGTAGATGTGAACGTGTCCTTTTGGTGTCAATTGGCCAAAAAACATGGCCGCCAGCAGCCATCTTGTATTTTACTCTTTGCATCACTAAATCCTTTGGCGCACGTTAGACATTTCAATTAGCACCTTTCCTATTCCTCCATTTCAACCATTAAATTATTCCCCTACCTAAGTTGAGCTACAGTGTCATTGACACTTTCATACTATTTGCATGACTAAATCCTTTCGCGTAGGTAAGACATTTCAATCAGCATCTTTCCTATTTCTCCATTTACTGTAAACCATTAAATTATTCCCCTACCTAAGCTAAAGATCGAACACAAATGCACACTACATGGTGTTGTAAAATGCACATTTGTGTTGTAAAAGGTACTAGTAGCACATTGGTATTGTAAAATACCACATATATGTTTAAAACATCGAACATCCAGTGCCTGTATAAAAGTTTTTGTCATGACATTGACTTTTATACAGGCACTGGATATTCGATGTTTTAAACATATATGTGGTATTTTTGCAACACCAGTGTGCATATGTGTTCGATCTTTAGCTTTTGTCAGATCTTCATGAAATTTGTCACGGATGTTAACAATGACATGTAGATGGGAACGAGTCATTTTGGGTTCATTCGGCCAAAAAACATGGCCGCCAGCAGCCATCTTCAATTTTACTCTCTGCATGACTAAATCGTTTAGCACGGGCTACAGGTCGTACCTTTTGTCTGATCTTTATGCAATTTGTCATGAATGTTGACATTGACATGTAGATGGGAACGAGTAATTTTGGGGTCATTCGGCCAAAAAACATGGCTGCTGGTGGCCATCTTGAATTTCAAAATTAAATCCATTGGCGAGGGCTACAGGTTGAACTGTTAGTCTAATCATCATGAAATTTGTCATGGATGTTAATATTGACATGTGAATGGGAACGAGTGATTTTGGGGTCGTTCAGCTAAAAACATGGTCGCCAGCCTCCATCTTGGAATTTACTATTTGCATGACTAAATCCTTTCCCGCGGGCTACAGGTCGTATCTTTGGTCGGAATTACATGAAATTTGTCACGGATGTTAACAATGACATGTAGATGGGAACGAGTTGTTTTGGGGGTCATTCGGCCAAAAAACATGGCCACCAGCAGCCATCTTGAATTTTACTATTTGCATGACTAAATCATTTGGCACAGGTAAGACATTTCAATCAGCATCTTTCCTATTTCTCCATTTACTGTAAACCATTAAATTATTCCCCTACCTAAGTTGAGCTACAGTGTCATTGACACTTTCATTACCTAATTTCGAGGTGCCAGGACACTCTATAGAGATGTCTCATCACATTAGTTGATGCATATATATAAAGAATGTGACCGCTGGTATTGGAAAACCACCCACGCATTTGAAATTTAGGAAAAGTAGGTCATCACGGACTTAATATTGCTATGTACAAACCGAACATTATCGATATTATGGCCCGATTTAGGGCTCCAGGATACCCACACGCATAAGCCACGAACGTGATAGGTATGTCATTGTGGTCACCATATCAGTCCTAATTACAATTTAACCCCACGCAGCCGGATTTCTTGACCACGAGGTCAGCACAAGTCCCGACATATTCGTCGTGATTTCATATAAATTGTCATATTTACCTGATTTCGAGGTGCCAGGACACTCTATAGACATGTCGCTCCATATTAGTTGATGCATATGTGTATGGAGTGTGACCGCTGGTAATGGAAAACCACCTCACGCATTTGAAATTTAGGAAAAGTAGGTCATAACGGACTTTAATACTTCTATGTACAAACCGAACATTATTACTATTATGGACCAGGGATCCAGGACACTCCACACGCACAACATATGAACATCCTATTTATGTCCATTGTGGTCACCACATCAGTCCTAATTACAATTTAACCCCACGCAGCCGGATTTCTGGACCACGAGGTCAGCACGAGTCCCGACATATTCGTCGTGATTTCATATAAATTGTCATTTTTACCTAATTTCGAGGTGCCAGGACACTCTATAGAGATGTCCCTCGACATTAGTTAATGCATATGTGTAGACAGTGTGAACGCTGGGTAATGGAAAACCACCACACGCAGTTGAAATTTGTGAAAAGTAGGTCATCACGGACTTCAATACTTCTATGTACAATCCAAACATTATCGCTATTATGGCCCGATTTAGGGCTCCAGATAAGTACACACGCATGACCCATTAACATGATAGGTATGCCTTTTTCGTCAACACATCAGTCCTCATTACAATTTAACCCCGTGCAACCGGATTTCTCGAGCATGAGGTCAGCCCGAGTCCCGACCTATTTGTCGTGATTTCATATAACTTGTCATTTTTACCTAAGTTCGAGGTGCCAGGACACTCTATAGACATGTCGCTCCATATTAGTTGATGCATATGTGTATGGAGTGTGACCGCTGGTAATGGAAAACCTCCCCATGCATTTTAAATTTAGGAAAAGTAGGTCATCACGGACTTTAATACTTCTGTGTACAACCCGAACATTATCGCTATTATGGCCCGATTTAGGGCCCCAGGACACTCCACACGCATTACCCACGAACGTGATATGTATGTCATTGTGGTCACCATATCAGTCCTAATTACAGTTTAACCCCATGCAGCCGTATTTCCAGAGCACGAGGTCAGCACGAGTCCCGACATATTCGTCGTGATTTCATATAAATTGTCATTTTTACCTAATTTCGAGGTGCCAGGACACTCTATAGAGATGTCCCTCGACATTAGTTAATGCATATGTGTAGACAGTGTGAACGCTGGTAATGGAAAACCACCACACGCAGTTGAAATTTGTGAAAAGTAGGTCATCACGGACTTCAATACTTCTATGTACAAACCGAACATTATCGATATTATGGCCCGATTTAGGGCTCCAGGACACTCCACACGCATAATCCACGAACGTGATAGGTATGTCACTGTGGTCACCATATCAGTCCTAATTACAATTTTACCCCACGCAGCCGGATTTCTTGACCACATATTCTTCGTGATTTCATATAAATTGTCATATTTACCTGATTTCGAGGTGCCAGGACACTCTATATAGATGTCGCTCCATATTAGTTGATGCATATGTGTATGGAGTGTGACCGCTGGTAATGGAAAACCACCCCACGCATTTGAAATTTAGGAAAAGTAGGTCATCACGGACTTTAATACTTATAGGTACAAACCGAACATTATCGCTATTATGGCCCGATTTAGGGCTCCAGGACACTCCACACGAACGTGATAGGTATGTCATTGTGATCACCATATCAGTCCTAATTACAATATACCCGCACGCAGCCGGATTTCTTGAGCATGAGGTGAGCCCGAGTCCCGACATATTTGTCGTGATTTCATATAACTTGTCATTTTTACCTGATTTCGAGGTGCCAGGACACTCTATAGAGATGTCTCATCACATTAGTTGATGCATATATATAAAGAATGTGACCGCTGGTAATGGAAAACCACCCCATGCATTTGAAATTTAGGAAAAGTAGGTCATCACGGACTTTAATACTTCTATGTACAAATCGAACATTATCGATATTATGGCCCGATTTAGGGCTCCAGTACACCCCACACGCATCACCCACGAACGTGATAGGTATGTCATTGTGGTCACCATATCAGTCCTAATTACAATTTAACCCCACACATATTCGTCGTGATTTCATATAAATTGTCATATTTACCTGATTTCGAGGTGCCAGGACACTCTATAGACATGTCGCTCCATATTAGTTGATGCATATGTGTATGGAGTGTGATCGCTGGTAATGGAAAACCACCACACGCATTTGAAATTTAGGAAAAGTAGGTCATCACGGACATTAATACTTCTATGTACAAACCGAACATTATTACTATTATGGCCCAGGGATCCAGGACACTCCACACGCACAGCATATGAACATCCTATTTATGTCATTGTGGTCACCACATCAGTCCTAATTACAATTTAACCCCACGCAGCCGGATTTCTGGACCACGAGGTCAGCACGAGTCCCGACATATTCGTCGTGATTTCATATAAATTGTCATTTTTACCTAATTTCGAGGTTGCCAGGACACTCTATAGAGATGTCCCTCGACATTAGTTAATGCATATGTGTAGACAGACGCTGGTAATGAAAACCCACCACACGCAGTTGAAATTTGTGAAAAGTAGGTCATCACGGACTTCAATACTTGTATTTACAAACCGAACATTATCGCTATTATGGCCCGATTTAGGCCATCAGGACAGTACACATGCATGACCCATTAACATGATAGGTATGTCTTTGTGGTCACCACATCAGTCCTAATTACAATTTAACCCCTGCGCAACCGGATATCTCGAGCATGAGGTCAGCACGAGTCCCGGCATATTCGTCGTGATTTCATATAAATTGTCATTTTTACCTAATTTCGAGGTGCCAGGACACTCTATATAGATGTCGCTCCATATTAGTTGATGCATATGTGTATGGAGTGTGACCGCTGGTAATGGAAAACCACCCCACGCATTTGAAATTTAGGAAAAGTAGGTCATCACGGACTTTAATACTTATTTGTACAAACCGAACATTATCGCTATTTTGGCCCGATTTAGGGCTCCAGGACACTCCACACGAACGTGATAGGTATGTCATTGTGGTCACCATATCAGTCATAATTACAATTTACCCGCACGCAGCCGATTTCATGAGCATGAGGTGAGCCAGAGTCCCGACATATTCTTCGTGATTTCATATAAATTGTCATTTTTCGGATGGGAACGAGTGATTTTGGGGTCGTTCGGCCAAAAAACATGGCTGCCAGCAGCCATCTTGGATTTTACTCTTTGCATGACTAAATCCTTTGGCGCGGGCTACAGGTCGTTGCGTTGGTCGGAAGTTTATGAAATTTGTCATGGATGTTAACAATGACATGTAGATGGAAATGAGTCATTTTGGGGACGTTCGGCCAAAAAACATGGCCGCCAGCAGCCATCTTCGATTTTACTCTTTACATGACTAAATCCTTTGGCGCGGCCTACAGGTCGTACCTTGGTCTAATCTTTATGAAATTTGTCAGGAATGTTGACATTGACATGTAGATGGGAATGAGTCATTTTGGGATCATTCGGCCAAAAAACATGGCGGCTGGCAGCCATCTTGGATTTCAAGTTTCAATCCATTGGCGCGGGCTACAGGTCGTACTGTTTGTCTGATCATCGTGAAATTTGTTATGGATGTTAATAATGACATGTAGACGGGAACGAGTGATTTTGGGGTCGTTCGGCCAAAAAACATGGCTGCCAGCAGCCATCTTGGATTTTACTCTTTGCATGACTAAATCCTTTGGCGCGGGCTACAGGTCGTTGCGTTGGTCGGAAGTTTATGAAATTTGTCAAGGATGTTAAAACTGAGATGTAGATGGGAACGAGTGATTTTGGAGTCGTTCGGCCAAAAAACATGGCCGCCAGCAGCCATCTTGGATTTTACTCTTTGCATGACTAAATCCTTTTGCGCGGGCTACAGGTACATTGGTCTAATCTTTATGAAATTTGTCAGGAATGTTGACATTGACATGTAGATGGGAATGAATCATATTGGGGTCATTCGGCCAAAAAACATGGCCGCTGGCAGCCATCTTGGATTTCAAGATTCAATCCATTGGCGCGGGCTACAGGTCGTACTGTTCGTCTGATCATCATGAAATTTGTCATGTATGTTAATAATGACATGTAGATGGGAACGAGTGATTTTGGGGTCGTTCGTCTAAAAAACATGGCCGCCAGCAGCTATCTTGGATTTTACTCTTTGCATGACTAAATCCTTTGGTGCGGGCTACAGGTCGTAGCTTTGGTCAGATGGTCATGAAATTTGTCATGGATGATAACAATGACATGTGGATGCGAACGAGTCGTTTTGGGGTGATTCTGTCCAAAAATATGGCCGCCAGCAGCCATCTTGGATTTTACTCTTTGCATGACTAAATCCTTTCGCGCGGGCCATTTTGGATTTCAAAATTCAATCCATTGGCGCGGTCTACAGGTCGTACTGTTCATCATGAAGTTTGTAGGTCGTAGCTTTGGTCAGATCTTCATAAAATTTGTCATGGATGTTAACAATGACAGTCACACGTAGATGGGAACGTGTCCGTTTGGGGTCAATTGGCCAAAAAACATGGCCGCCAGCAGCCATCTTGTATTTTACTCTTTGCATCACTAAATCCTTTGGCGCAGGTTAGACATTTCAATTAGCACCTTTCCTATTCCTCCATTTACTGTCAACCATTAAATTATTCCCCTACCTAAGTTGAGCTACAGTGTCATTGACACTTTCATACTATTTGCATGACTAAATCCTTTGGCACAGGTAAGACATTTCAATCAGCATCTTTCCTATTTCTCCATTTACTGTAAACCATTAAATTATTCCCCTACCTAAGTTGAGCTACAGTGTCATTGACACTTTCATTGAATATAGCCGCCAGCAACCATCTTAGATTTTACTTTTATATATATTTATCTCTTCATGTTGATAAACTAGTATTAGACATTCAACTTTCCACATTCCTAATCGCTCCATTGACTGTAACACATTAAATTATTCCCTTTCCAGGTTGAGCTACAGTGTCATTGACACTTTCATTATGGAAGGAGTAAAATCCAAGATAACTGCTGGCAGCCATGTTTTTTGGCCGAATGACCCCAAAATGACTCGTTCCCATATACATGTGATTGTTAATATCCATGACAAATTTCAAGAAGATCTGACCAAAGGTATGACCTGTAGCCCGTGCCAAAGGATTTAGTAATGTAAAGAGTAAAATCCAAGATGGCTGCTGGTAGCCATGTATTTCTGCCGAATGACCCCCAAATGACTCGTTCCCATCTACATGTCATTGTTAATATCCATGACAAATTTCAAGAAGATCTGACCAAAGGTACGACCTGTAGCCCGTGCTAAACGATTTAGTCATGCAAAGAGTAAAATTTGAGATGGCTGCTGGCGCCATGTTTTTTGGCCGAATGAACCCAAAATGACTCGTTCCCATCTACATGTCATTGTTAACATCCGTGACAAATTTCATGAAGATCTGACCAAAGCTAAAGATCGAACACAAATGCACACTACATGGTGTTGTAAAATGCACATTTGTGTTGTAAAAGGTACTAGTAGCACATTGGTATTGTAAAATACCACATATATGTTTAAAACATCGAACATCCAGTGCCTGTATAAAAGTTTTTGTCATGACATTGACTTTTATACAGGCACTGGATATTCGATGTTTTAAACATATATGTGGTATTTTTGCAACACCAGTGTGCATATGTGTTCGATCTTTAGCTTTTGTCAGATCTTCATGAAATTTGTCACGGATGTTAACAATGACATGTAGATGGGAACGAGTCATTTTGGGTTCATTCGGCCAAAAAACATGGCGCCAGCAGCCATCTTAAATTTTACTCTCTGCATGACTAAATCGTTTAGCACGGGCTACAGGTCGTACCTTTTGTCTGATCTTTATGCAATTTGTCATGAATGTTGACATTGACATGTAGATGGGAACGAGTAATTTTGGGGTCATTCGGCCAAAAAACATGGCTGCTGGTGGCCATTTTGAATTTCAAAATTAAATGTGGCGAGGGCTACAGGTTGAACTGTTAGTCTAATCATCATGAAATTTGTCATGGATGTTAATATTGACATGTGAATGGGAACGAGTGATTTTGGGGTCGTTCAGCTAAAAAACATGGCTGCCAGCAGCCATCTTGGATTTTACTCTTTGCATGACTAAATCCTTTGGCGCGGGCTACAGGTCGTTGCGTTGGTCGGAAGTTTATGAAATTTGTCACGGATGTTAACAATGACATGTAGATGGGAACGAGTTGTTTTGGGGTCATTCGGCCAAAAAACATGGCCACCAGCAGCCATCTTGGATTTTATTATTTGCATGACTAAATCCTTTGGCACAGGTAAGACATTTCAATCAGCATCTTTCCTATTTCTCCATTTACTGTAAACCATTAAATTATTCCCCTACCTAAGTTGAGCTACAGTGTCATTGACACTTTCATTACCTAATTTCGAGGTGCCAGGACACTCTATAGAGATGTCTCATCACATTAGTTGATGCATATATATAAAGAATGTGACCGCTGGTATTGGAAAACCACCCACGCATTTGAAATTTAGGAAAAGTAGGTCATCACGGACTTTAATATTGCTATGTACAAACCGAACATTATCGATATTATGGCCCGATTTAGGGCTCCAGGATACCACACACGCATAAGCCACGAACGTGATAGGTATGTCATTGTGGTCACCATATCAGTCCTAATTACAATTTAACCCCACGCAGCCGGATTTCTTGACCACGAGGTCAGCACAAGTCCCGACATATTCGTCGTGATTTCATATAAATTGTCATATTTACCTGATTTCGAGGTGCCAGGACACTCTATAGACATGTCCCTCGACATTAGTTAATGCATATGTGTAGACAGTGTGAACGCTGGTAATGGAAAACCACCACACGCAGTTGAAATTTGTGAAAAGTAGGTCATCACGGACTTCAATACTTCTATGTACAAACCCAACATTATCGCTATTATGGCCCGATTTAGGGCTCCAGGTAAGTACACACGCATGACCCATTAACATGATAGGTATGCCTTTTTCGTCAACACATCAGTCCTCATTACAATTTAACCCCGTGCAACCGGATTTCTCGAGCATGAGGTCAGCCCGAGTCCCGACCTATTTGTCGTGATTTCATATAACTTGTCATTTTTACCTAATTTCGAGGTGCCAGGACACTCTATAGAGATGTCTCATCAGATTAGTTGATGCATATATATAGAGAATGTGACCGCTGGTAATGGAACACCACCCCACGCAGTTGAAATTTAGGAAAAGTAGGTCATCACGGACTTTAATACTTCTATGTACAAACCGAACATTATCGATATTATGGCCCGATTTAGGGCTCCAGGACACTTCACACGCATAACCCACGAACGTGATAGGTATGTCACTGTGGTCACCATATCAGTCCTAATTACAATTTAACCCCACGTAGCCGGATTTCTTGACCACATATTCGTCGTGATTTCATATAAATTGTCATATTTACCTGATTTCGAGGTGCCAGGACACTCTATAGAGATGTCGCTCCATATTAGTTGATGCATATGTGTATGGAGTGTGACCGCTGGTAATGGAAAACCACCCCACGCATTTAAAATTTAGGAAAAGTAGGTCATCACGGACTTTAATACTTATAGGTACAAACCGAACATTATCGCTATTATGGCCCGATTTAGGGCTCCAGGACACTCCACACGAACGTGATAGGTATGTCATTGTGGTCACCATATCAGTCCTAATTACAATTTACCCGCACGCAGC
This sequence comes from Siphonodentalium dalli, assembly GCA_032622095.1. Lineage (NCBI taxonomy): Eukaryota > Metazoa > Mollusca > Scaphopoda > Gadilida > Siphonodentaliidae > Siphonodentalium > Siphonodentalium dalli. The sequence goes on along the minus strand of CP136064.1, from coordinate 145,866,251 downwards.
CGGATTTCTTGAGCATGGGGTGAGCCCGAGTCCCGACATATTTGTCGTGATTTCATATAACTTGTCATTTTTACCTGATTTCGAGGTGCCAGGACACTCTATAGAGATGTCTCATCACATTAGTTGATGCATATATATAAAGAATGTGACCGCTGGTAATGGAAAACCACCCCATGCATTTGAAATTTAGGAAAAGTAGGTCATCACGGACTTTAATACTTCTATGTACAAATCGAACATTATCGATATTATGGCCCGATTTAGGGCTCCAGTACACCCCACACGCATAACCCACGAACGTGATAGGTATGTCATTGTGGTCACCATATCAGTCCTAATTACAATTTAACCCCACACAGCCGGATTTCTTGACCACGAGGTCAGCACAAGTCCCGACATATTCGTCGTGATTTCATATAAATTGTCATATTTACCTGATTTCGAGGTGCCAGGACACTCTATAGACATGTCGCTCCATATTAGTTGATGCATATGTGTATGGAGTGTGATCGCTGGTAATTGAAAACCACCCCACGCATTTGAAATTTAGGAAAAGTAGGTCATCACGGACATTAATACTTCTATGTACAAACCGAACATTATTACTATTATGGCCCAGGGATCCAGGACACTCCACACGCACAGCATATGAACATCCTATTTATGTCATTATGGTGACCACATCAGTCCTATTTACAATTTAGCCCCACGCAGCCGGATTTCTGGACCACGAGGTCAGCACGAGTCCCGACATATTCGTCGTGATTTCATATAAATTGTCATTTTTACCTAATTTCGAGGTGCCAGGACACTCTATAGAGATGTCCCTCGACATTAGTTAATGCATATGTGTAGACAGACGCTGGTAATGAAAAACCACCACACGCAGTTGAAATTTGTGAAAAGTAGGTCATCACGGACTTCAATACTTCTATGTACAAACCCAACATTATCGCTATTATGGCCCGATTTAGGGCTCCAGGTAAGTACACACGCATGACCCATTAACATGATAGGTATGCCTTTTTCGTCAACACATCAGTCCTCATTACAATTTAACCCCGTGCAACCGGATTTCTCGAGCATGAGGTCAGCCCGAGTCCCGACCTATTTGTCGTGATTTCATATAACTTGTCATTTTTACCTAATTTCGAGGTGCCAGGACACTCTATAGAGATGTCTCATCAGATTAGTTGATGCATATATATAGAGAATGTGACCGCTGGTAATGGAACACCACCCCACGCAGTTGAAATTTAGGAAAAGTAGGTCATCACGGACTTTAATACTTCTATGTACAAACCGAACATTATCGATATTATGGCCCGATTTAGGGCTCCAGGACACTTCACACGCATAACCCACGAACGTGATAGGTATGTCACTGTGGTCACCATATCAGTCCTAATTACAATTTAACCCCACGTAGCCGGATTTCTTGACCACATATTCGTCGTGATTTCATATAAATTGTCATATTTACCTGATTTCGAGGTGCCAGGACACTCTATAGAGATGTCGCTCCATATTAGTTGATGCATATGTGTATGGAGTGTGACCGCTGGTAATGGAAAACCACCCCACGCATTTAAAATTTAGGAAAAGTAGGTCATCACGGACTTTAATACTTATAGGTACAAACCGAACATTATCGCTATTATGGCCCGATTCAGGGCTCCAGGACACTCCACACGAACGTGATAGGTATGTCATTGTGGTCACCATATCAGTCCTAATTACAATTTACCCGCACGCAGCCGGATTTCTTGAGCATGGGGTGAGCCCGAGTCCCGACATATTTGTCGTGATTTCATATAACTTGTCATTTTTACCTGATTTCGAGGTGCCAGGACACTCTATAGAGATGTCTCATCACATTAGTTGATGCATATATATAAAGAATGTGACCGCTGGTAATGGAAAACCACCCCATGCATTTGAAATTTAGGAAAAGTAGGTCATCACGGACTTTAATACTTCTATGTACAAATCGAACATTATCGATATTATGGCCCGATTTAGGGCTCCAGTACACCCCACACGCATAACCCACGAACGTGATAGGTATGTCATTGTGGTCACCATATCAGTCCTAATTACAATTTAACCCCACACAGCCGGATTTCTTGACCACGAGGTCAGCACAAGTCCCGACATATTCGTCGTGATTTCATATAAATTGTCATATTTACCTGATTTCGAGGTGCCAGGACACTCTATAGACATGTCGCTCCATATTAGTTGATGCATATGTGTATGGAGTGTGATCGCTGGTAATTGAAAACCACCCCACGCATTTGAAATTTAGGAAAAGTAGGTCATCACGGACATTAATACTTCTATGTACAAACCGAACATTATTACTATTATGGCCCAGGGATCCAGGACACTCCACACGCACAGCATATGAACATCCTATTTATGTCATTATGGTGACCACATCAGTCCTATTTACAATTTAGCCCCACGCAGCCGGATTTCTGGACCACGAGGTCAGCACGAGTCCCGACATATTCGTCGTGATTTCATATAAATTGTCATTTTTACCTAATTTCGAGGTGCCAGGACACTCTATAGAGATGTCCCTCGACATTAGTTAATGCATATGTGTAGACAGACGCTGGTAATGAAAAACCACCACACGCAGTTGAAATTTGTGAAAAGTAGGTCATCACGGACTTCAATACTTGTATGTACAAACCGAACATTATCGCTATTATGGCCCGATTTAGGCCATCAGGACAGTACACATGCATGACCCATTAACATGATAGGTATGTCCTTGTGGTCACCACATCAGTCCTAATTACAATTTAACCCCTGCGCAACCGGATATCTCGAGCATGAGGTCAGCACGAGTCCCGGCATATTCGTCGTGATTTCATATAAATTGTCATTTTTACCTAATTTCGAGGTGCCAGGACACTCTATAGAGATGTCCCTCCACATCATTTGATGCATATGTGTAGAGAGTGTGACCGCTGGTAATGGAAAACCACTCCACGTAGTTGAAATTTGGGAAAAGTAGGTCATCTCGGACTTCAATACTTCTATGTAAAAACCGAACATTATAGCTATTATGGCCCGATTTAGGGATCCAGGACACTCCACACGCATAACCCATGAACATCATAGTTATGTCATCGTGGTCACCACATCAGTCCTAATTACAATTTAACCCCACGCAGTCGGATTTCTTGACCACGAGGTCAGCATGAGTCCCAATATATTTGTCGTGATTTCATATAAATTGTCATTTTTACCTAATTTCGAGGTGCCAGGACACTGTATAGAGATGTCCCTCGACATTAGTTGATGCATATGTGTAGACAGTGTGAACGCTGGTAATGGAAAACCACCCCACGCAGTTGAAATTTGGGAAAAGTAGGTCATCACGGACTTCAATGCTTCTGTTATCGCTATTATGTCCCTATTTTAGGGCATCATAACACTCCATACGCATTTATAACTCACGAACATAGAAAGTATGTCATTGTGGTCACCACATCAGTTCTAATTACAATGTGATTCCACGCAGCCGGATTTCTTCAGCCCGCTCTCCGTTAGGCGGATTGCTTTTATACCGCGACAGTCACACTTCGGGATAGTATCAATAGTGTACCGTGGTACGTGCTCGCGTATTTTACTCGCTCCTTCATTAGCCTGTTTGGATTTGGCCGGAAATGGGCGAATTTCGCCATATATCGACGGTAGTCTGTGTAGACCTTGTATTTCACTTTATAGCGTCGCCACGAGTAAACAGTTTGCTCTAAAACTTAGGAGATCACTCAAAAGTTGCTCGGTGATACCCCCTATCACATCCACTCGTCATCAAATTTGTATCTCCATGTTTGCTTTTTTGGACTATTTTTTACAATTTTGGTCTCAGTGGAATTTTCCAATTTGAAACCACACATATGCATCAATTAATCCGCGAGCTCGCCGTTGGACATGTTGCCTTTTAAGTAGAGCGGTCAAACTTTGGGTGATTTTTCCTATAGTATATCGATGTTATGCATTACCTTGCTCATTGATTAGCTTGTTTTGATTTGGCGGGGAAAATATGTTAGTGATACAGCACTTAACTATACTTATTTACATTATAAAACATCGCTATGAGCAAACCTTCGGCTTTAGCGCGAATTAAGGAGACACCAATAAGTTGTGCTTGGATACTATCTATCACATCCACTTGTCACACAAATGTTATCTCGACTTAAATTTTTAGACAATTCACCCCACCCCCCTTTGATTTTCGCTGGGTTTTGTAAAAAGTCTGATCCCACCGAAGCGAGCGAGCTGTTGGGCAGGTTTCCTTTACTCTAGGGCTGTCAAACTTTGGGAGCGTACCTACAGGATACCGGCGTACCTGTTCCTGAATTATCATTGCTCATCAATTAGCCCGTTGGATTTGGCGCTAACAGTAGGTATTTTTGTCCCTGTCGTAGATCGGTAACGGTTGGGACGAAAAACTTATAAATGGTACAATCCGGTGACAATCATTCTTCCCATTCGAAGTATGCATTAAAAATATAACACCGCTGGACTTGTTTTTTTTTTTGGTGCTAAATCTGACGTTTACATCCTCCACCGGTTGGCCTGGTCTTACCACCCTCGGCCTTGTCTCACCATCCCGCCATGGTTTCGCCGCCTCCACGGGCTTGGTATAACCATCCTCCTTCATTAGCCAAAATATTTATAAGTTTTTTCGTTCCAACCGTTACCGATTTACGGCAGGGACAAATTTATTCAAACCATGGAAGTATAATAACATGTGTCGATTGGTTTGAGTGGCGCGAAGAACTTAAAGGCTTCCCATTTCTCTTGTATATTGGGAAGTACATGTATATTGTTTACATGGCACATGCATAGTAGACCATCCTTCAACTAATGTGGAGGGACATCTCTATAGAGTGTCCTGGCACCTCGAAATTAGGTAAAACTGACAATTTTATATGAAATCACGACGAATATGTCGGGACTCATGCTGACCTCGAACTGCAGAAATCCGGCTGCGTGGGTTATATTGTAATTAGGACTGCTGTGGTGATCACAATGACATACTTATCATGTTTGTGGGTTATGCGTGTTGAGTGTCACGGAGCCGTAAAATCGGGACATAATAGCGATAATGTTCGGTTTGTTCATAGAGGTATTGAAGTCCGTGATGACCTACTATAGCCAAATTTCAACTGCGTGCGGTGGTTTTCCATTACAAATATCCTTCAACTAATGTGGAGGGACATCTCTATAGAGTGTCCCGGCACCTCGAAATAAGGGTAAAACTGACAATTTATATGAAATCAACGATGAATATGTCGGGACTCGTGCTGACCTCGAGGTGAAAGAAATCCGGCTACGTGGGGCCATATTGTAATTAGAACTGATGTGGTGACCACAATGACATATTTACCATGTGTGTGGGTTATGCGTGTGGAGTGTCATGGGTCCCTAAATCGGGCCATAATAGCGATAATGTTATGTTTGTACATAGAAGTATTGATATCCGCGATGACCTACTTTTCCCAAATTTCAAATGCGTGGGGTGGTTTTCCATTATCAGCGGTCACACTCTCTACACATATGCATCAACTAATGCGGCCCTACATCTCTATAGAGTGTCCTGGCACCCTCGAAATTAGGTAAAAATGACAATTTATATGAAATCACGACGAATATGTCGGAACACTTGCTGACCTCGTGCTCAAGAAATCCGACTGCGTGGGTTTAAATTGTAATTGTAATCATGGCACCTCGAAATTAGGTAAAATTGACAATTTATATGAAAATATGACGAATATGTCGGGACTCGTGCTGACCTCAAGCTTGAGAAATCCGGCTGCGTGGGGTTATACTGTAATTATGACTGATGACATACTCACCATTATGCGTGTGGAGTGTCATGGAGTCCTACAATCGGGACATAATAGCGATAATGTTTCTGTTTGTAAATAGAGGTATTGAAGTGCGTGATGACCTACTTTTTGCCAAATTTCAACTGCTTGGGTGGTTTCCCATTACCAGCGGTCACCCTGTTTACAAATATCCTTCAACTAATGAGGAGGGACATCTCCATAAAGTGTCCTGGCACCGAGAAATTAGGTAAAATTGACAATTTATATGAAATCACGACTAATATGTCGGGACTCGGGCTGACATCGAGCTGAAGAAATCCGGCTGCGTGGGGTTTATATTGTAATTAGTACTGATGTGGTGACCACAATGACATGTTTCTGGGTTATGTGTGTGGAGCGTCCCGGAGCCCTAAGGTCGGGACATAATAGCGATAATGTTACGTTTGTGCATAGAGGTATTGAAGTCCGGGATGACCAAATGTTGCCAAATTTCAACTGCGTGGGTGGTTTTCCATTACCAGCGGTCACCCTGTCCACAATTATCCTTCAACTAAAGTGGAAGGACATCTATATAGAGTGTCACGACACCTCGAAATTAGGTAACACTGACAATTTATATGAAATCACGACTAATATGTCGGGACTCGTGATGACCTCGGACCTGAAGAAATCAGGCTGAGTTGGGGTTATATTGTAATTAGGTCTGATGTGATGACCACAATGACATACTTCCCATGTTTGTGGGTTATGCGTGTGGAGTGTCCTGGAGCCCTAAATCGAGCCATAACAGCGATAACGTTCGGTTTGTACATATAAGTATTAAAAGTCCGTGATGACTTACTTTTCCCAAATTTCAAAAGTGTGGGCTGGTTTTCCATTACCAGCGGCCACACTGTCTACAAATATACATCAACTAATGTGAAGGGACATGTCCCTGGCACCTCGAAATTAGGTAGAAATTATAATTTATATAAAATCACGACGAATATGTCGGGACTCGTGCTGACCTCATGCTCTAGATATCCGGCTGCGTGGGTTTAAATTGTAATTAGGGCTGATGTGTTGACCACAATGACATACCTATCATGTTCGTGGGTAATGCGTGTGGAGTGTCCTGGAGCCCTAACATCGGGCCATAATAGCGATAATGTTCGGTTTGTACATAGATGTATTGAAATCCGTGATGACCTACTTTTCCCAAATTGTCAACTGCGTGTGGTGGTTTTCCACTACCAGCTGTCACACTGTCTACACATATGCATCAACTAATGTGAGGGATATCTCTGTAGAGTGTCCTGGCACCTCAATATTAGGTAAAAATTGACAAGTTATATGAAATCACGACGAATATGTCGGGACCCGTGCTGACCTCGTGCTCTAGAAATCCGGCTGCTTGGGTTAAATTGTAATTAGGGCTGATGTGTTGACCACAAAGATATACCTATCATGTTCGCGTGTTATGCGTGTGGAGTGTCCTGGAGCCATAAAATCGGGCCATTATAGCGATAATGTTCGGTTTGTACATAGATGTATTGAAGTATGTGGTGACCTACTTTCCCAAATTTCAACTGCGTGGGTTGGTTTTCCACTACCCTACCAGTAGTCACACTGTCTACATATAAATATGCATCTACTAATGTGGAGGGATGTCTATGTAGAGTGTCCTGGAACCTCGAACTTAGGTAAAAATTACAATTTATATGAAATGACGACGAATATGTCGGGACCCGTGCTGACCTGGTGCTCTAGAAATCCGGCTGCGTGGGGTTAAATTGTAATTAGGGCTGATGTATTGACCACAATGACATACCTATCATGTTCGTGGGTTATGCGTGTGAAGTGTCCCTGAGGCCTTAACATCGGGCCATAATAGCGATAATGTTCGATTTGTACATAGATGTATTGAAGTCCGTGATGACCTACTTTTCCCAAATTTCAACTGCGTGGTGTGGTTTTCCACTATAAGCGGTCACACTGTCTACACATATGCATCAACTAATGTGGAGGGATATCTCTGTAGAGTGTCCTGGCACCTCAATATTAGGTAAAAAATGACAATTTATATGAAATCACGACGAATATGTCGGGACCCGTGCTGACCTCGTGCTCTAGAAATCCGGCAGCTTGTGGTTAAATTGTAATTAAGACTGATGTGTTGACCACAATGGCATACCTATCATGTTCGTGGGTTATGCGTGTAGAGTGTCCTGGAGCCATAACATCGGGCCATTATAGCGATAATGTTCGGTTTGTACATAGAAGTATTGAAGTCTGTGATGACCTACTTTTCCCAAATTTCAACTGCGTGGGGTGGGTTTCTACTACCAGCGGTCACACTGTCTACATATATGCACCAACTAGTGTGGTGTGATATCTCTGTAGAGTGTTCTGGCACCTCGAAATTAGGTCATAATGACAATTTAAATGAAATGACGACGAATATGTCGGGACTCGTGCTGACTTCGTGCTCTAGAAATCCGACTGTGTGGGGTTAAATTGTAATTAGGGCTGATGTGTTGACCGCAATGACATACCTATCATGTTCGTGGGTCATGCGTGTGGAGTGTCCTGGAGCCATAAAATCGGGCCATTATAGTGATAATGTACGGTTCGTACATAGAAGTATTAAAGTC
>CP136064.1:145837796-145857663 GCA_032622095.1 Siphonodentalium dalli | reverse complement strand
ATAGATCGTTTATATTCTGCAATAATTTGTACACAAGAGACGGATTCTTATGTTTTATTGTGTTTTTAAACTCTGAGGTGGCGGAATCTCGGTTTGTTTACATTACGAACATTTGAGTCCGTAATCGGAATCCGAATCCAAATCGGATTACCACGAAATTAGGATTACGGTCTGTTCGTTTACTGATTCTGCAAATTTGTGGTCTGTTCTTTTGCCGAACCAAGTCGTACGGGGACCAATCTGTAATCTGGATCCAGAATCTGAAACGGATTTTAGCGAAATAACGCCTCTGTGCCCCCCCCCCCCGGCTCCGCCGCCCCTGATTATGGCCCGATTTAGGGCCCAGGACACTCCACACGCATTACCCACGAACGTGATAGATATGTCATTGTGGTCACCATATCAGTCATAATTACAGTTTAACCCCATGCAGCCGTATTACTAGAGCACGAGGTCAGCACGAGTCCCGACATATTCATCGTGATTTCATATAAATTGTCATTTTTACCTAATTGCGAGGTGCCAGGACACTCTATAGAGATGTCCCTCCACATTAGTTTATGCATATGTGTAGACAGTGTGACCGCTGGTATTGGAAAACACCCCACGCAGTTGAAATTTGGCAAAAGTAGGTCATCACGGACTTGAATACTTATATGTACAAACCGAACATTATTACTATTTTGGCCCGATTTAGGGCTCCAGGACACTCCACACGAACGTGATAGGTATGTCATTGTGATCACCATATCAGTCATAATTACAATTTACCCGCACGCAGCCGGATTTCATGAGCATGAGGTGAGCCCGAGTCCCGACATATTCGTCGTGATTTCATATAAATTGTCATTTTTAGCTCAACTTACTTTTGTAAGTATGAGCTATTGCCATGGTTTGTCGTCCGTGTGTGCGTGTGTCCGTCAACAATTTCGTTTGGCGCGGGCTACAGGTCGTACCTTTGGTCTGATTTTTATGAAATTTGTCAAGAATGTTGACATTGACATGTAGATGGGAACGAATCATTTTGGGGTCATTCGGCCAAAAAACATGGCCGCTGGCAGCCATCTTGGATTTCAAGATTCAATCAATTGTGCGGGCTACAGGTCGTACTGTTCGTCTGATCATCATGAAATTTTTCATGGATGTTAATAATGATATGTAGATGGGAACGAGTGATTTTGGGGTCGTTCGGCCAAAAAACATGGCCGCCAGCAGCCATCTTCGATTTTACTCTTTGCATGACTAAATCCTTTGGCGCGGCCTACAGGTCGTACCTTGGCTAATCTTTATGAAATTTGTCAGGAATGTTGACATTGACATGTAGATGGGAATGAGTCATTTTGGGATCATTCGGCCAAAAAACATGGCGGCTGGCAGCCATCTTGGATTTCAAGTTTCAATCCATTGGCGCGGGCTACAGGTCGTACTGTTCGTCTGATCATCATGAAATTTGTCATGTATGTTAATAATGACATGTAGATGGGAACGAGTGATTTTGGGGTCGTTCGTCCAAAAAACATGGCCGCCAGCAGCTATCTTGGATTTTACTCTTTGCATGACTAAATCCTTTGGTGCGGGCTACAGGTCGTAGCATTGGTCAGATGGTCATGAAATTTGTCATGGATGATAACAATGACATGTAGATGGGAACGAGTCGTTTTGGGGTCATTCTGTCCAAAAATATGGCCGACAGCAGCCATCTTGGATTTTACTCTTTGCATGACTAAATCCTTTCGCGCGGGCCATTTTGGATTTCAAAATTAAATCCATTGGCGCGGTCTACAGGTCGTACCTTGGTCTAATCTTTATGAAATTTGTCAGGAATGTTGACATTGACATGTAGATGGGAATGAGTCATTTTGGGATCATTCGGCTAAAAAACATGGCGGCTGGCAGCCATCTTGGATTTCAAGTTTCAATCCATTGGCGCGGGCTACAGGTCGTACTGTTTGTCTGATCATCATGAAATTTGTTATGGATGTTAATAATGACATGTAGACGGGAACGAGTGATTTTGGGGTCGTTCGGCTAAAAAACATGGCTGCCAGCAGCCATCTTGGATTTTACTCTTTGCATGACTAAATCCTTTGGCGCGGGCTACAGGTCGTTGCGTTGGTCGGAAGTTTATGAAATTTGTCAAGGATGTTAAAACTGACATGTAGATGGGAACGAGTGATTTTGGAGTCGTTCGGCCAAAAAACATGGCCGCCAGCAGCCATCTTGGATTTTACTCTTTGCATGACTAAATCCTTTTGCGCGGGCTACAGGTACATTGGTCTAATCTTTATGAAATTTGTCAGGAATGTTGACATTGACATGTAGATGGGAATGAATCATTTTGGGGTCATTCGGCCAAAAAACATGCCCGCTGGCAGCCATCTTGGATTTCAAGATTCAATCCATTGGCGCGGGCTACAGGTCGTACTATTCGTCTGATCATCATGAAATTTGTCATGTATGTTAATAATGACATGTAGATGGGAACGAGTGATTTTGGGGTCGTTCGTCCAAAAAACATGGCCGCCAGCAGCTATCTTGGATTTTACTCTTTGCATGACTAAATCCTTTGGTGCGGGCTACAGGTCGTAGCTTTGGTCAGATGGTCATGAAATTTGTCATGGATGATAACAATGACATGTAGATGGGAACGAGTCGTTTTGGGGTCATTCTGTCCAAAAATATGGCCGCCAGCAGCCATCTTGGATTTTACTCTTTGCATGACTAAATCCTTTCGCGCGGGCCATTTTGGATTTCAAAATTCAATCCATTGGCGCGGTCTACAGGTCGTACTGTTCATCATGAAGTTTGTAGGTCGTAGCTTTGGTCAGATCTTCATAAAATTTGTCATGGATGTTAACAATGACAGTCACACGTAGATGTGAACGTGTCCTTTTGGTGTCAATTGGCCAAAAAACATGGCCGCCAGCAGCCATCTTGTATTTTACTCTTTGCATCACTAAATCCTTTGGCGCACGTTAGACATTTCAATTAGCACCTTTCCTATTCCTCCATTTCAACCATTAAATTATTCCCCTACCCAAGTTGAGCTACAGTGTCATTGACACTTTCATACTATTTGCATGACTAAATCCTTTCGCGTAGGTAAGACATTTCAATCAGCATCTTTCCTATTTCTCCATTTACTGTAAACCATTAAATTATTCCCCTACCTAAGCTAAAGATCGAACACAAATGCACACTACATGGTGTTGTAAAATGCACATTTGTGTTGTAAAAGGTACTAGTAGCACATTGGTATTGTAAAATACCACATATATGTTTAAAACATCGAACATCCAGTGCCTGTATAAAAGTTTTTGTCATGACATTGACTTTTATACAGGCACTGGATATTCGATGTTTTAAACATATATGTGGTATTTTTGCAACACCAGTGTGCATATGTGTTCGATCTTTAGCTTTTGTCAGATCTTCATGAAATTTGTCACGGATGTTAACAATGACATGTAGATGGGAACGAGTCATTTTGGGTTCATTCGGCCAAAAAACATGGCCGCCAGCAGCCATCTTCAATTTTACTCTCTGCATGACTAAATCGTTTAGCACGGGCTACAGGTCGTACCTTTTGTCTGATCTTTATGCAATTTGTCATGAATGTTGACATTGACATGTAGATGGGAACGAGTAATTTTGGGGTCATTCGGCCAAAAAACATGGCTGCTGGTGGCCATCTTGAATTTCAAAATTAAATCCATTGGCTAGGGCTACAGGTTGAACTGTTAGTCTAATCATCATGAAATTTGTCATGGATGTTAATATTGACATGTGAATGGGAACGAGTGATTTTGGGGTCGTTCAGCTAAAAAACATGGTCGCCAGCCTCCATCTTGGAATTTACTATTTGCATGACTAAATCCTTTCCCGCGGGCTACAGGTCGTATCTTTGGTCGGAATTACATGAAATTTGTCACGGATGTTAACAATGACATGTAGATGGGAACGAGTTGTTTTGGGGTCATTCGGCCAAAAAACATGGCCACCAGCAGCCATCTTGGATTTTACTATTTGCATGACTAAATCATTTGGCACAGGTAAGACATTTCAATCAGCATCTTTCCTATTTCTCCATTTACTGTAAACCATTAAATTATTCCCCTACCTAAGTTGAGCTACAGTGTCATTGACACTTTCATTACCTAATTTCGAGGTGCCAGGACACTCTATAGAGATGTCTCATCACATTAGTTGATGCATATATATAAAGAATGTGACCGCTGGTATTGGAAAACCACCCACGCATTTGAAATTTAGGAAAAGTAGGTCATCACGGACTTTAATATTGCTATGTACAAACCGAACATTATCGATATTATGGCCCGATTTAGGGCTCCAGGATACCCCACACGCATAAGCCACGAACGTGATAGGTATGTCATTGTGGTCACCATATCAGTCCTAATTACAATTTAACCCCACGCAGCCGGATTTCTTGACCACGAGGTCAGCACAAGTCCCGACATATTCGTCGTGATTTCATATAAATTGTCATATTTACCTGATTTCGAGGTGCCAGGACACTCTATAGACATGTCGCTCCATATTAGTTGATGCATATGTGTATGGAGTGTGACCGCTGGTAATGGAAAACCACCTCACGCATTTGAAATTTGTGAAAAGTAGGTCATAACGGACTTTAATACTTCTATGTACAAACCGAACATTATTACTATTATGGACCAGGGATCCAGGACACTCCACACGCACAACATATGAACATCCTATTTATGTCATTGTGGTCACCACATCAGTCCTAATTACAATTTAACCCCACGCAGCCGGATTTCTGGACCACGAGGTCAGCACGAGTCCCGACATATTCGTCGTGATTTCATATAAATTGTCATTTTTACCTAATTTCGAGGTGCCAGGACACTCTATAGAGATGTCCCTCGACATTAGTTAATGCATATGTGTAGACAGTGTGAACGCTGGTAATGGAAAACCACCACACGCAGTTGAAATTTGTGAAAAGTAGGTCATCACGGACTTTAATACTTCTGTGTACAACCCGAACATTATCGCTATTATGGCCCGATTTAGGGCCCCAGGACACTCCACACGCATTACCCACGAACGTGATATGTATGTCATTGTGGTCACCATATCAGTCCTAATTACAGTTTAACCCCATGCAGCCGTACAAACCCCGTACAGCTATGTACAAACCGAACATTATCGATATTATGGCCCGATTTAGGGCTCCAGGACACTCCACACGCATAATCCACGAACGTGATAGGTATGTCACTGTGGTCACCATATCAGTCCTAATTACAATTTTACCCCACGCAGCCGGATTTCTTGACCACATATTCGTCGTGATTTCATATAAATTGTCATATTTACCTGATTTCGAGGTGCCAGGACACTCTATATAGATGTCGCTCCATATTAGTTGATGCATATGTGTATGGAGTGTGACCGCTGGTAATGGAAAACCACCCCACGCATTTGAAATTTAGGAAAAGTAGGTCATCACGGACTTTAATACTTATAGGTACAAACCGAACATTATCGCTATTATGGCCCGATTTAGGGCTCCAGGACACTCCACACGAACGTGATAGGTATGTCATTGTGATCACCATATCAGTCCTAATTACAATATACCCGCACGCAGCCGGATTTCTTGAGCATGAGGTGAGCCCGAGTCCCGACATATTTGTCGTGATTTCATATAACTTGTCATTTTTACCTGATTTCGAGGTGCCAGGACACTCTATAGAGATGTCTCATCACATTAGTTGATGCATATATATAAAGAATGTGACCGCTGGTAATGGAAAACCACCCCATGCATTTGAAATTTAGGAAAAGTAGGTCATCACGGACTTTAATACTTCTATGTACAAATCGAACATTATCGATATTATGGCCCGATTTAGGGCTCCAGTACACCCCACACGCATCACCCACGAACGTGATAGGTATGTCATTGTGGTCACCATATCAGTCCTAATTACAATTTAACCCCACACATATTCGTCGTGATTTCATATAAATTGTCATATTTACCTGATTTCGAGGTGCCAGGACACTCTATAGACATGTCGCTCCATATTAGTTGATGCATATGTGTATGGAGTGTGATCGCTGGTAATGGAAAACCACCCCACGCATTTGAAATTTAGGAAAAGTAGGTCATCACGGACATTAATACTTCTATGTACAAACCGAACATTATTACTATTATGGCCCAGGGATCCAGGACACTCCACACGCACAGCATATGAACATCCTATTTATGTCATTGTGGTCACCACATCAGTCCTAATTACAATTTAACCCCACGCAGCCGGATTTCTGGACCACGAGGTCAGCACGAGTCCCGACATATTCGTCGTGATTTCATATAAATTGTCATTTTTACCTAATTTCGAGGTGCCAGGACACTCTATAGAGATGTCCCTCGACATTAGTTAATGCATATGTGTAGACAGACGCTGGTAATGAAAACCCACCACACGCAGTTGAAATTTGTGAAAAGTAGGTCATCACGGACTTCAATACTTGTATTTACAAACCGAACATTATCGCTATTATGGCCCGATTTAGGCCATCAGGACAGTACACATGCATGACCCATTAACATGATAGGTATGTCTTTGTGGTCACCACATCAGTCCTAATTACAATTTAACCCCTGCGCAACCGGATATCTCGAGCATGAGGTCAGCACGAGTCCCGGCATATTCGTCGTGATTTCATATAAATTGTCATTTTTACCTAATTTCGAGGTGCCAGGACACTCTATATAGATGTCGCTCCATATTAGTTGATGCATATGTGTATGGAGTGTGACCGCTGGTAATGGAAAACCACCCCACGCATTTGAAATTTAGGAAAAGTAGGTCATCACGGACTTTAATACTTATTTGTACAAACCGAACATTATCGCTATTTTGGCCCGATTTAGGGCTCCAGGACACTCCACACGAACGTGATAGGTATGTCATTGTGGTCACCATATCAGTCATAATTACAATTTACCCGCACGCAGCCGGATTTCATGAGCATGAGGTGAGCCAGAGTCCCGACATATTCTTCGTGATTTCATATAAATTGTCATTTTTCGGATGGGAACGAGTGATTTTGGGGTCGTTCGGCCAAAAAACATGGCTGCCAGCAGCCATCTTGGATTTTACTCTTTGCATGACTAAATCCTTTGGCGCGGGCTACAGGTCGTTGCGTTGGTCGGAAGTTTATGAAATTTGTCATGGATGTTAACAATGACATGTAGATGGAAATGAGTCATTTTGGGGACGTTCGGCCAAAAAACATGGCCGCCAGCAGCCATCTTCGATTTTACTCTTTACATGACTAAATCCTTTGGCGCGGCCTACAGGTCGTACCTTGGTCTAATCTTTATGAAATTTGTCAGGAATGTTGACATTGACATGTAGATGGGAATGAGTCATTTTGGGATCATTCGGCCAAAAAACATGGCGGCTGGCAGCCATCTTGGATTTCAAGTTTCAATCCATTGGCGCGGGCTACAGGTCGTACTGTTTGTCTGATCATCGTGAAATTTGTTATGGATGTTAATAATGACATGTAGACGGGAACGAGTGATTTTGGGGTCGTTCGGCCAAAAAACATGGCTGCCAGCAGCCATCTTGGATTTTACTCTTTGCATGACTAAATCCTTTGGCGCGGGCTACAGGTCGTTGCGTTGGTCGGAAGTTTATGAAATTTGTCAAGGATGTTAAAACTGAGATGTAGATGGGAACGAGTGATTTTGGAGTCGTTCGGCCAAAAAACATGGCCGCCAGCAGCCATCTTGGATTTTACTCTTTGCATGACTAAATCCTTTTGCGCGGGCTACAGGTACATTGGTCTAATCTTTATGAAATTTGTCAGGAATGTTGACATTGACATGTAGATGGGAATGAATCATATTGGGGTCATTCGGCCAAAAAACATGGCCGCTGGCAGCCATCTTGGATTTCAAGATTCAATCCATTGGCGCGGGCTACAGGTCGTACTGTTCGTCTGATCATCATGAAATTTGTCATGTATGTTAATAATGACATGTAGATGGGAACGAGTGATTTTGGGGTCGTTCGTCTTAAAAACATGGCCGCCAGCAGCTATCTTGGATTTTACTCTTTGCATGACTAAATCCTTTGGTGCGGGCTACAGGTCGTAGCTTTGGTCAGATGGTCATGAAATTTGTCATGGATGATAACAATGACATGTGGATGCGAACGAGTCGTTTTGGGGTGATTCTGTCCAAAAATATGGCCGCCAGCAGCCATCTTGGATTTTACTCTTTGCATGACTAAATCCTTTCGCGCGGGCCATTTTGGATTTCAAAATTCAATCCATTGGCGCGGTCTACAGGTCGTACTGTTCATCATGAAGTTTGTAGGTCGTAGCTTTGGTCAGATCTTCATAAAATTTGTCATGGATGTTAACAATGACAGTCACACGTAGATGGGAACGTGTCCGTTTGGGGTCAATTGGCCAAAAAACATGGCCGCCAGCAGCCATCTTGTATTTTACTCTTTGCATCACTAAATCCTTTGGCGCAGGTTAGACATTTCAATTAGCACCTTTCCTATTCCTCCATTTACTGTCAACCATTAAATTATTCCCCTACCTAAGTTGAGCTACAGTGTCATTGACACTTTCATACTATTTGCATGACTAAATCCTTTGGCACAGGTAAGACATTTCAATCAGCATCTTTCCTATTTCTCCATTTACTGTAAACCATTAAATTATTCCCCTACCTAAGTTGAGCTACAGTGTCATTGACACTTTCATTGAATATAGCCGCCAGCAACCATCTTAGATTTTACTTTTATATATATTTATCTCTTCATGTTGATAAACTAGTATTAGACATTCAACTTTCCACATTCCTAATCGCTCCATTGACTGTAACACATTAAATTATTCCCTTTCCAGGTTGAGCTACAGTGTCATTGACACTTTCATTATGGAAGGAGTAAAATCCAAGATAACTGCTGGCAGCCATGTTTTTTGGCCGAATGACCCCAAAATGACTCGTTCCCATATACATGTGATTGTTAATATCCATGACAAATTTCAAGAAGATCTGACCAAAGGTATGACCTGTAGCCCGTGCCAAAGGATTTAGTAATGTAAAGAGTAAAATCCAAGATGGCTGCTGGTAGCCATGTATTTCTGCCGAATGACCCCCAAATGACTCGTTCCCATCTACATGTCATTGTTAATATCCATGACAAATTTCAAGAAGATCTGACCAAAGGTACGACCTGTAGCCCGTGCTAAACGATTTAGTCATGCAAAGAGTAAAATTTAAGATGGCTGCTGGCGCCATGTTTTTTGGCCGAATGAACCCAAAATGACTCGTTCCCATCTACATGTCATTGTTAACATCCGTGACAAATTTCATGAAGATCTGACCAAAGCTAAAGATCGAACACAAATGCACACTACATGGTGTTGTAAAATGCACATTTGTGTTGTAAAAGGTACTAGTAGCACATTGGTATTGTAAAATACCACATATATGTTTAAAACATCGAACATCCAGTGCCTGTATAAAAGTTTTTGTCATGACATTGACTTTTATACAGGCACTGGATATTCGATGTTTTAAACATATATGTGGTATTTTTGCAACACCAGTGTGCATATGTGTTCGATCTTTAGCTTTTGTCAGATCTTCATGAAATTTGTCACGGATGTTAACAATGACATGTAGATGGGAACGAGTCATTTTGGGTTCATTCGGCCAAAAAACATGGCGCCAGCAGCCATCTTAAATTTTACTCTCTGCATGACTAAATCGTTTAGCACGGGCTACAGGTCGTACCTTTTGTCTGATCTTTATGCAATTTGTCATGAATGTTGACATTGACATGTAGATGGGAACGAGTAATTTTGCGGTCATTCGGCCAAAAAACATGGCTGCTGGTGGCCATTTTGAATTTCAAAATTAAATCCATTGGCGAGGGCTACAGGTTGAACTGTTAGTCTAATCATCATGAAATTTGTCATGGATGTTAATATTGACATGTGAATGGGAACGAGTGATTTTGGGGTCGTTCAGCTAAAAAACATGGCTGCCAGCAGCCATCTTGGATTTTACTCTTTGCATGACTAAATCCTTTGGCGCGGGCTACAGGTCGTTGCGTTGGTCGTAAGTTTATGAAATTTGTCACGGATGTTAACAATGACATGTAGATGGGAACGAGTTGTTTTGGGGTCATTCGGCCAAAAAACATGGCCACCAGCAGCCATCTTGGATTTTATTATTTGCATGACTAAATCCTTTGGCACAGGTAAGACATTTCAATCAGCATCTTTCCTATTTCTCCATTTACTGTAAACCATTAAATTATTCCCCTACCTAAGTTGAGCTACAGTGTCATTGACCCTTTCATTACCTAATTTCGAGGTGCCAGGACACTCTATAGAGATGTCTCATCACATTAGTTGATGCATATATATAAAGAATGTGACCGCTGGTATTGGAAAACCACCCACGCATTTGAAATTTAGGAAAAGTAGGTCATCACGGACTTTAATATTGCTATGTACAAACCGAACATTATCGATATTATGGCCCGATTTAGGGCTCCAGGATACCCCACACGCATAAGCCACGAACGTGATAGGTATGTCATTGTGGTCACCATATCAGTCCTAATTACAATTTAACCCCACGCAGCCGGATTTCTTGACCACGAGGTCAGCACAAGTCCCGACATATTCGTCGTGATTTCATATAAATTGTCATATTTACCTGATTTCGAGGTGCCAGGACACTCTATAGACATGTCCCTCGACATTAGTTAATGCATATGTGTAGACAGTGTGAACGCTGGTAATGGAAAACCACCACACGCAGTTGAAATTTGTGAAAAGTAGGTCATCACGGACTTCAATACTTCTATGTACAAACCCAACATTATCGCTATTATGGCCCGATTTAGGGCTCCAGGTAAGTACACACGCATGACCCATTAACATGATAGGTATGCCTTTTTCGTCAACACATCAGTCCTCATTACAATTTAACCCCGTGCAACCGGATTTCTCGAGCATGAGGTCAGCCCGAGTCCCGACCTATTTGTCGTGATTTCATATAACTTGTCATTTTTACCTAATTTCGAGGTGCCAGGACACTCTATAGAGATGTCTCATCAGATTAGTTGATGCATATATATAGAGAATGTGACCGCTGGTAATGGAACACCACCCCACGCAGTTGAAATTTAGGAAAAGTAGGTCATCACGGACTTTAATACTTCTATGTACAAACCGAACATTATCGATATTATGGCCCGATTTAGGGCTCCAGGACACTTCACACGCATAACCCACGAACGTGATAGGTATGTCACTGTGGTCACCATATCAGTCCTAATTACAATTTAACCCCACGTAGCCGGATTTCTTGACCACATATTCGTCGTGATTTCATATAAATTGTCATATTTACCTGATTTCGAGGTGCCAGGACACTCTATAGAGATGTCGCTCCATATTAGTTGATGCATATGTGTATGGAGTGTGACCGCTGGTAATGGAAAACCACCCCACGCATTTAAAATTTAGGAAAAGTAGGTCATCACGGACTTTAATACTTATAGGTACAAACCGAACATTATCGCTATTATGGCCCGATTTAGGGCTCCAGGACACTCCACACGAACGTGATAGGTATGTCATTGTGGTCACCATATCAGTCCTAATTACAATTTACCCGCACGCAGCCGGATTTCTTGAGCATGGGGTGAGCCCGAGTCCCGACATATTTGTCGTGATTTCATATAACTTGTCATTTTTACCTGATTTCGAGGTGCCAGGACACTCTATAGAGATGTCTCATCACATTAGTTGATGCATATATATAAAGAATGTGACCGCTGGTAATGGAAAACCACCCCATGCATTTGAAATTTAGGAAAAGTAGGTCATCACGGACTTTAATACTTCTATGTACAAATCGAACATTATCGATATTATGGCCCGATTTAGGGCTCCAGTACACCCCACACGCATAACCCACGAACGTGATAGGTATGTCATTGTGGTCACCATATCAGTCCTAATTACAATTTAACCCCACACAGCCGGATTTCTTGACCACGAGGTCAGCACAAGTCCCGACATATTCGTCGTGATTTCATATAAATTGTCATATTTACCTGATTTCGAGGTGCCAGGACACTCTATAGACATGTCGCTCCATATTAGTTGATGCATATGTGTATGGAGTGTGATCGCTGGTAATTGAAAACCACCCCACGCATTTGAAATTTAGGAAAAGTAGGTCATCACGGACATTAATACTTCAATGTACAAACCGAACATTATTACTATTATGGCCCAGGGATCCAGGACACTCCACACGCACAGCATATGAACATCCTATTTATGTCATTATGGTGACCACATCAGTCCTATTTACAATTTAGCCCCACGCAGCCGGATTTTTGGACCACGAGGTCAGCACGAGTCCCGACATATTCGTCGTGATTTCATATAAATTGTCATTTTTACCTAATTTCGAGGTGCCAGGACACTCTATAGAGATGTCCCTCGACATTAGTTAATGCATATGTGTAGACAGACGCTGGTAATGAAAAACCACCACACGCAGTTGAAATTTGTGAAAAGTAGGTCATCACGGACTTCAATACTTGTATGTACAAACCGAACATTATCGCTATTATGGCCCGATTTAGGCCATCAGGACAGTACACATGCATGACCCATTAACATGATAGGTATGTCCTTGTGGTCACCACATCAGTCCTAATTACAATTTAACCCCTGCGCAACCGGATATCTCGAGCATGAGGTCAGCACGAGTCCCGGCATATTCGTCGTGATTTCATATAAATTGTCATTTTTACCTAATTTCGAGGTGCCAGGACACTCTATAGAGATGTCCCTCCACATCATTTGATGCATATGTGTAGAGAGTGTGACCGCTGGTAATGGAAAACCACTCCACGTAGTTGAAATTTGGGAAAAGTAGGTCATCTCGGACTTCAATACTTCTATGTAAAAACCGAACATTATAGATATTATGGCCCGATTTAGGGATCCAGGACACTCCACACGCATAACCCATGAACATCATAGTTATGTCATCGTGGTCACCACATCAGTCCTAATTACAATTTAACCCCACGCAGTCGGATTTCTTGACCACGAGGTCAGCACGAGTCCCAATATATTTGTCGTGATTTCATATAAATTGTCATTTTTACCTAATTTCGAGGTGCCAGGACACTGTATAGAGATGTCCCTCGACATTAGTTGATGCATATGTGTAGACAGTGTGAACGCTGGTAATGGAAAACCACCCCACGCAGTTGAAATTTGGGAAAAGTAGGTCATCACGGACTTCAATGCTTCTGTTATCGCTATTATGTCCCTATTTTAGGGCATCATAACACTCCATACGCATTTATAACTCACGAACATAGAAAGTATGTCATTGTGGTCACCACATCAGTTCTAATTACAATGTGATTCCACGCAGCCGGATTTCTTCAGCCCGCTCTCCGTTAGGCGGATTGCTTTTATACCGCGACAGTCACACTTCGGGATAGTATCAATAGTGTACCGTGGTACGTGCTCGCGTATTTTACTCGCTCCTTCATTAGCCTGTTTGGATTTGGCCGGAAATGGGCGAATTTCGCCATATATCGACGGTAGTCTGTGTAGACCTTGTATTTCACTTTATAGCGTCGCCACGAGTAAACAGTTTGCTCTAAAACTTAGGAGATCACTCAAACGTTGCTCGGTGATACCCCCTATCACATCCACTCGTCATCAAATTTGTATCTCCATGTTTGCTTTTTTGGACTATTTTTTACAATTTTGGTCTCAGTGGAATTTTCCAATTTGAAACCACACATATGCATCAATTAATCCGCGAGCTCGCCGTTGGACATGTTGCCTTTTAAGTAGAGCGGTCAAACTTTGGGTGATTTTTCCTATAGTATATCGATGTTATGCATTACCTTGCTCATTGATTAGCTTGTTTTGATTTGGCGGGGAAAATATGTTAGTGATACAGCACTTAACTATACTTATTTACATTATAAAACATCGCTATGAGCAAACCTTCGGCTTTAGCGCGAATTAAGGAGACACCAATAAGTTGTGCTTGGATACTATCTATCACATCCACTTGTCACACAAATGTTATCTCGACTTAAATTTTTAGACAATTCACCCCACCCCCTTTGATTTTCGCTGGGTTTTGTAAAAAGTCTGATCCCACCGAAGCGAGCGAGCTGTTGGGCAGGTTTCCTTTACTCTAGGGCTGTCACACTTTGGGAGCGTACCTACAGGATACCGGCGTACCTGTTCCTGAATTATCATTGCTCATCAATTAGCCCGTTGGATTTGGCGCTAACAGTAGGTATTTTTGTCCCTGTCGTAGATCGGTAACGGTTGGGACGAAAAACTTATAAATGGTACAATCCGGTGACAATCATTCTTCCCATTCGAAGTATGCATTAAAAATATAACACCGCTGGACTTGTTTTTTTTTTGGTGCTAAATCTGACGTTTACATCCTCCACCGGTTGGCCTGGTCTTACCACCCTCGGCCTTGTCTCACCATCCCGCCATGGTTTCGCCGCCTCCACGGGCTTGGTATAACCATCCTCCTTCATTAGCCAAAATATTTATAAGTTTTTTCGTTCCAACCGTTACCGATTTACGGCAGGGACAAATTTATTCAAACCATGGAAGTATAATAACATGTGTCGATTGGTTTGAGTGGCGCGAAGAACTTAAAGGCTTCCCATTTCTCTTGTATATTGGGAAGTACATGTATATTGTTTACATGGCACATGCATAGTAGACCATCCTTCAACTAATGTGGAGGGACATCTCTATAGAGTGTCCTGGCACCTCGAAATTAGGTAAAACTGACAATTTATATGAAATCACGACGAATATGTCGGGACTCATGCTGACCTCGAACTGCAGAAATCCGGCTGCGTGGGTTATATTGTAATTAGGACTGCTGTGGTGATCACAATGACATACTTATCATGTTTGTGGGTTATGCGTGTTGAGTGTCACGGAGCCGTAAAATCGGGACATAATAGCGATAATGTTCGGTTTGTTCATAGAGGTATTGAAGTCCGTGATGACCTACTATAGCCAAATTTCAACTGCGTGCGGTGGTTTTCCATTACAAATATCCTTCAACTAATGTGGAGGGACATCTCTATAGAGTGTCCCGGCACCTCGAAATAAGGTAAAACTGACAATTTATATGAAATCACGATGAATATGTCGGGACTCGTGCTGACCTCGAGGTGAAGAAATCCGGCTACGTGGGGCCATATTGTAATTAGAACTGATGTGGTGACCACAATGACATATTTACCATGTGTGTGGGTTATGCGTGTGGAGTGTCCTGGGTCCCTAAATCGGGCCATAATAGCGATAATGTTATGTTTGTACATAGAAGTATTGATATCCGCGATGACCTACTTTTCCCAAATTTCAAATGCGTGGGGTGGTTTTCCATTATCAGCGGTCACACTCTCTACACATATGCATCAACTAATGCGGCCCTACATCTCTATAGAGTGTCCTGGCACCTCGAAATTAGGTAAAAATGACAATTTATATGAAATCACGACGAATATGTCGGAACACTTGCTGACCTCGTGCTCAAGAAATCCGACTGCGTGGGTTTAAATTGTAATTGTAATCATGGCACCTCGAAATTAGGTAAAATTGACAATTTATATAAAAATATGACGAATATGTCGGGACTCGTGCTGACCTCAAGCTTGAGAAATCCGGCTGCGTGGGGTTATACTGTAATTATGACTGATGACATACTCACCATTATGCGTGTGGAGTGTCATGGAGTCCTACAATCGGGACATAATAGCGATAATGTTCTGTTTGTAAATAGAGGTATTGAAGTGCGTGATGACCTACTTTTGCCAAATTTCAACTGCTTGGGTGGTTTCCCATTACCAGCGGTCACCCTGTTTACAAATATCCTTCAACTAATGAGGAGGGACATCTCCATAAAGTGTCCTGGCACCGAGAAATTAGGTAAAATTGACAATTTATATGAAATCACGACTAATATGTCGGGACTCGGGCTGACATCGAGCTGAAGAAATCCGGCTGCGTGGGGTTATATTGTAATTAGTACTGATGTGGTGACCACAATGACATGTTTCTGGGTTATGTGTGTGGAGCGTCCCGGAGCCCTAAGGTCGGGACATAATAGCGATAATGTTACGTTTGTGCATAGAGGTATTGAAGTCCGGGATGACCAAATGTTGCCAAATTTCAACTGCGTGGGTGGTTTTCCATTACCAGCGGTCACCCTGTCCACAATTATCCTTCAACTAAAGTGGAAGGACATCTATATAGAGTGTCACGACACCTCGAAATTAGGTAACACTGACAATTTATATGAAATCACGACTAATATGTCGGGACTCGTGATGACCTCGGACTGAAGAAATCAGGCTGAGTTGGGGTTATATTGTAATTAGGTCTGATGTGATGACCACAATGACATACTTCCCATGTTTGTGGGTTATGCGTGTGGAGTGTCCTGGAGCCCTAAATCGAGCCATAACAGCGATAACGTTCGGTTTGTACATATAAGTATTAAAGTCCGTGATGACTTACTTTTCCCAAATTTCAAAAGTGTGGGCTGGTTTTCCATTACCAGCGGCCACACTGTCTACAAATATACATCAACTAATGTGAAGGGACATGTCCTGGCACCTCGAAATTAGGTAGAAATTATAATTTATATAAAATCACGACGAATATGTCGGGACTCGTGCTGACCTCATGCTCTAGATATCCGGCTGCGTGGGTTTAAATTGTAATTAGGGCTGATGTGTTGACCACAATGACATACCTATCATGTTCGTGGGTAATGCGTGTGGAGTGTCCTGGAGCCCTAACATCGGGCCATAATAGCGATAATGTTCGGTTTGTACATAGATGTATTGAAATCCGTGATGACCTACTTTTCCCAAATGTCAACTGCGTGTGGTGGTTTTCCACTACCAGCTGTCACACTGTCTACACATATGCATCAACTAATGTGAGGGATATCTCTGTAGAGTGTCCTGGCACCTCAATATTAGGTAAAAATTGACAAGTTATATGAAATCACGACGAATATGTCGGGACCCGTGCTGACCTCGTGCTCTAGAAATCCGGCTGCTTGGGGTTAAATTGTAATTAGGGCTGATGTGTTGACCACAAAGATATACCTATCATGTTCGCGTGTTATGCGTGTGGAGTGTCCTGGAGCCATAAAATCGGGCCATTATAGCGATAATGTTCGGTTTGTACATAGATGTATTGAAGTATGTGGTGACCTACTTTTCCCAAATTTCAACTGCGTGGGTTGGTTTTCCACTACCCTACCAGTAGTCACACTGTCTACATATAAATATGCATCTACTAATGTGGATGGATGTCTATGTAGAGTGTCCTGGAACCTCGAACTTAGGTAAAAATTACAATTTATATGAAATGACGACGAATATGTCGGGACCCGTGCTGACCTGGTGCTCTAGAAATCCGGCTGCGTGGGGTTAAATTGTAATTAGGGCTGATGTATTGACCACAATGACATACCTATCATGTTCGTGGGTTATGCGTGTGAAGTGTCCTGAGGCCTTAACATCGGGCCATAATAGCGATAATGTTCGATGGTTGTGGTTAAATTGTAATTAAGACTGATGTGTTGACCACAATGGCATACCTATCATGTTCGTGGGTTATGCGTGTAGAGTGTCCTGGAGCCATAACATCGGGCCATTATAGCGATAATGTTCGGTTTGTACATAGAAGTATTGAAGTCTGTGATGACCTACTTTTCCCAAATTTCAACTGCGTGGGGTGGGTTTCTACTACCAGCGGTCACACTGTCTACATATATGCACCAACTAGTGTGGTGTGATATCTCTGTAGAGTGTTCTGGCACCTCGAAATTAGGTCATAATGACAATTTAAATGAAATGACGACGAATATGTCGGGACTCGTGCTGACTTCGTGCTCTAGAAATCCGACTGTGTGGGGTTAAATTGTAATTAGGGCTGATGTGTTGACCGCAATGACATACCTATCATGTTCGTGGGTCATGCGTGTGGAGTGTCCTGGAGCCATAAAATCGGGCCATTATAGTGATAATGTACGGTTCGTACATAGAAGTATTAAAGTCCGTGATGACCTACTTATCCCAAATTTCAAATGCGTGGGGCGGTTTTCCACTACCAGCGGTAACACTGTCTACACATAGTCATCAACTAATGTGGAGGGATATCTCTGTAGAGTGTCCTGGCACCTCGGAATTAGGTGAAAATTACAATTTATATGAAATGACGATGAATATGTCGGGACCCGTGCTGACCTCGTGCTCTAGAATCCGGCTGCGTGGGTTTAAATTGTAATTAGGGCTGATGTGTTGACCACAATGACACACCTATCATGTTCGTGGGTTATGCGTGTGGAGTGTCCCGGAGCCCTAAAATCGGGCCATAATAGCGATAATGTTCTGTTTGTACATACATTTATTGAAGTCCGTGATGACCTACTTTTCCCAAATTTCAACTGCGTGTGATGGTTTTCCACTACAAGCGGTCACACACTCTAGACATATGCATCAACTAATTTGGAGAGATATCTCTGTAGAGTGTCCTGGCACCTCAATATTAGGTAAAAAATGACAATTTATATGAAATCACGACGAATATGTCGGGACCCGTTCTGACATCGTGCTCTAGACATCCGGCTGCGTGGGTTTAAATTGTAATTAGGGATGATGTATTGACCACAATGACATACCTATCATGTTCGTGTGTTATGCGTGTGGAGTGTCCTGGAGCCTTAACATCGGGCCATAATAGCGATAATGTTCGGTTTGTACATAGATGTATTGAAGTCCGTGATGACCTACTTTTCCCAACTTTCAACTGCGTGGTCTGGTTTTCCACTACAAGCGGTCACACTGTCTACACATATGCATCAACTAATGTGAAGGGATATCTCTGTAGAGTGTCCTGGCACCTCAATATTAGGTAAAAAATGACAATTTATATGAACTCACGACGAATATGTCGGGACCCGTGCTGACATCGTGCTCTAGAAATCCGGCTGCGTGGGGATAAATTGTAATTAGGGCTGATGTTTTGACCACAATGGCATACATATCATGTTCGTGGTTATGCGTGTGGAGTGTCCTGAGCCCTAAAATCGGGCCATAATAGCGATAATGTTCGGTTTGTACATATACGTATTGAGGTCCGTGATGACCTACTTTTCCCAACTTTCAACTGCGTGGGGCGGTTTTCGACTACAAATGGTCACACTGTCTTCACATATGCATCAACTAATGTGGAGGGATATCTCTGTAGAGTGTCCTGGCACCTCGATATTAGGTAAAACAAATTCAATTTATATGAAATCACGACGAACATGTCGGGACCCGTGCTGACCTCGTGCTCTAGAAATCCGGTTGCGTGGGTTTAAATTGTAATTAGGGCTGATGTGTTGACGGCAAGAACATACCTGTCATGTTCGTGGGTTATGCGCGTGGAGTGTTCTGGAGCCCTAAAATCGGGCCATAATAGCAATAATGTTCGGTTTGTACATACAAGTATTGAAGTCCGTGATGACCTACTTTTCCCAAATTTCAACTGCGTGAGGCCGATTTTCCACTACCAGCGGTCACACTCTCTACACATATGCTTCAACTAATGCGGAGGGATATCTCTGTAGAGTGTCCTGCCACCTCGAAATTAGGTACAAATGACAATTTATATGAAATCACGACGAATATGTCGGGACCCGTGCTGACCTCGTGCTCTAGAA